>PYHX02000494.1:35177806-35337806 GCA_004302925.2 Cochliomyia hominivorax
GAAACGGGCGTCTTCCATATTAGAAGTACTGAAAGAGTTGTCAGTTTCGAAGAATGTGTCACAAAATACATTATAAATAGTTTATCTGTTTCAGTCATAGATTCCAAAACCAATGAAAAGTTATCAATTCGTAATGCTTTTGAAAGAAATATTATAGATTCATTTGGAAATTATACAAATAAAAACAATGAGGTTCTAACAATGCGTTCTGCAATTAATGAGAATAAAATTATTCTTGAACCTGTACCAGTGACAAAATCATCTGCAAAAGAACAATGCATTTTGCGTATAAGTAAGATAAATAATTTACCAGAAATTGTGGAAATATCTACACCGATTTCATCGGAATCATCACCGAATTTTGTTGAAGTTCAGACCTTACAACGCGATTTAACTTCGCCAGAACCTTTACAAATTGCACCAGGTGCTATATATGATCCATCCACTGCTTTAGTTATATTTACACATAATGGACAAACTGAAAATATCTTTGATGCAGCTCGTCATGGTTTAATAGATGAAAATTTAATTAAGATCGTGGATCCCAAGAATAAATCATTCATTTCTATAAACGAGGCAATTGCACGTAAAGTTTATGATCCCCAAAATTCAATTATTGTAACTGATGAGGGTTACTCCGTTGATATTCTTACTGCAATACAAAAGGGACTTATTATTGTATCAGGGGCCCCACTCGTTGCAGCTGAAGGTGCTTTACGTACAATTCGTTTTGTAACAGATCCCCGAACAGGTGAACAAATTCCCGTAGAAGTTGCGTATGAACGAGGAATAGTGTCAAGAGATCAAATGTGCAAGACAAAGTCCTTCGACAGTGACACACATGAAGAAAAAGTTGTGGTCCTACAAAAAATGAGGAAAATAATTTTAAAACCTTCTGATGCTTTCAAAAAAGGTATAATTGATGAGAGAACTAGAGATATTTTAGAAAATAAGAATAATTTTATAAAAGAGAACAACCAAGTGATAACGATTTCCGAAGCTTTAGAAAGAGGTTTAATTGATGGCAGCGGCGGAAAAATTCTAGACCCTCAACGGAACCGCATATTAAATATATCAGAAGCTGTAAAAGAAAATATTATTGACCCGGAAGAAACCAATCATATTTTAATACCACTTGCAAAATCGCTCTCCATTCCAAAACTTATGGAGCAAGGACTGCTAGATACGAAAGCTCAAACAATTATACATCCAGAAAGTGGTTATGGGTTAAATATAAGAGAAGCTATTATATGCGATGTATTGGATCCTTATTCTAAACTGAAAAGACCAACTATATGTACAATTGAAGAAGCAATCGAGAAAAATGTTATTGACCCAGATAAGTGTACTTTTAGCGTTGATGGTAAGATTTTAAATTTTGCTCAAGCTTTGTCTGGTGATATATTTGATAACAATTATGATAAACAAAAATCGGTTGTTTCCATACCATCCGTGGGCATGACGTTCCCTATTATCGTTGAAAGAGGACTATTGAATTCAGAAAAAAAGGTTGTCGTACATCCCGAAAATAAAAAAGATATATCTTTAAAGACTGCAATTGATGATGGATTCATTATGTCTATTCCTTACCCACCAAAGGCCGATGCCGTAGAAGTTCACAATGCTGTAGAACAAGGTCTTATTAATGTAATTGATCAAACGTTTGAACATCCCAAAGATCACGACCGCATTCCCATTCGACAAGCTTTGGAAAATGGTCAATTAGTTGTTAAGCACATATCGGAATTTGTAGTAACACAAAAACCATTGCCAAGAACTGAAGTAATGGAAACTATAACGGCTGTTCATACTGTAACCACTAAAACTATTGAACTAGTTCAAGGTTATATATTAATATCAAATAATGAAGTTCAAAATGTCAAAACTGGTGAAGTTTGCTCAATTGAAGAGGCCAAAGCTATTGGTATTTTAAGAGAAGAAGAATGTTTAAAAGAAACTCGTTCTGTTACAGAGAATAACAAAGACACTCTTACCAAATCAATTGAAGAATCAAAATCCAAAAATTTGGAAGCAGAAAATACACGTTTTATAACCCCAACATCAAATCAGAAAGTGGAATTGCTAGATCAAAATAACTCAATAGAAGATAACACTACAACATCCACGTTAACGACTGTTAAAGAAGTTGCCAAAATGGGGGCGTTAGGCATTGTTGCTGCCCCAGTTTTAGCTGGGGGTGCTATTGTAAGTGGAATAAAACAGTTAGTCAAAAGTTCCAATAATAATATTTCAGATGGAAAGCATAAGGAAGAACCGGTTGCAAAAGATGGAACGAAATCTCATCCAATCATGAGCAATATATCCACTATAAATGCTGCTAAAGTTGATCTGTCTGAATCAATATTACCTAAAGCTACTATGACTACAACAACTTCCATGACTACAACTACAACTCAATCGGAAAATAATTTCTCATTTAGTATGAACAAAACTACTGAACCTACAGAAAAAAATTCAGAACCTCAAAACATTGCTTTGGTAGATAACCTTATAAAAGATACGGAGAATTTCATAAATACGACAGCTGCCAATTTCATAAGACAGGAGCAAATTGCGCAGGAACAGCAAAATGTTCAAGAAAAAATTCCAGATAATCGAAATACTTCAACACAGAAAGAACTTTCCACTCTTGTAATAACCACTGAAACTTCTGTTCAAAATACTAATCCGGTCAATGAAATAACCGAAGAATTTGATTTAATGATACCTTCAGGACAAATAATGATTCCAGAAAACATAGATCCAAGCAAGTTGGTAACAATAAAAACAGAAGAAATAAATCAGACTGAGTCATTAGTTTCTAAAACGTTGGGATCTCCTGAAATCAAAAAAGATTCTGGACACAAGCTACTTAAAAGTAAGCATACAATCGATTCAGGATTAAATGAACCTATTGAGAACGATATATTGGAATCGCAGATAGATTGGATCCTTATTCTAAACTGAAAAGACCAACTATATGTACAATTGAAGAAGCAATCGAGAAAAATGTTATTGACCCAGATAAGTGTACTTTTAGCGTTGATGGTAAGATTTTAAATTTTGCTCAAGCTTTGTCTGGTGATATATTTGATAACAATTATGATAAACAAAAATCGGTTGTTTCCATACCATCCGTGGGCATGACGTTCCCTATTATCGTTGAAAGAGGACTATTGAATTCAGAAAAAAAGGTTGTCGTACATCCCGAAAATAAAAAAGATATATCTTTAAAGACTGCAATTGATGATGGATTCATTATGTCTATTCCTTACCCACCAAAGGCCGATGCCGTAGAAGTTCACAATGCTGTAGAACAAGGTCTTATTAATGTAATTGATCAAACGTTTGAACATCCCAAAGATCACGACCGCATTCCCATTCGACAAGCTTTGGAAAATGGTCAATTAGTTGTTAAGCACATATCGGAATTTGTAGTAACACAAAAACCATTGCCAAGAACTGAAGTAATGGAAACTATAACGGCTGTTCATACTGTAACCACTAAAACTATTGAACTAGTTCAAGGTTATATATTAATATCAAATAATGAAGTTCAAAATGTCAAAACTGGTGAAGTTTGCTCAATTGAAGAGGCCAAAGCTATTGGTATTTTAAGAGAAGAAGAATGTTTAAAAGAAACTCGTTCTGTTACAGAGAATAACAAAGACACTCTTACCAAATCAATTGAAGAATCAAAATCCAAAAATTTGGAAGCAGAAAATACACGTTTTATAACCCCAACATCAAATCAGAAAGTGGAATTGCTAGATCAAAATAACTCAATAGAAGATAACACTACAACATCCACGTTAACGACTGTTAAAGAAGTTGCCAAAATGGGGGCGTTAGGCATTGTTGCTGCCCCAGTTTTAGCTGGGGGTGCTATTGTAAGTGGAATAAAACAGTTAGTCAAAAGTTCCAATAATAATATTTCAGATGGAAAGCATAAGGAAGAACCGGTTGCAAAAGATGGAACGAAATCTCATCCAATCATGAGCAATATATCCACTATAAATGCTGCTAAAGTTGATCTGTCTGAATCAATATTACCTAAAGCTACTATGACTACAACAACTTCCATGACTACAACTACAACTCAATCGGAAAATAATTTCTCATTTAGTATGAACAAAACTACTGAACCTACAGAAAAAAATTCAGAACCTCAAAACATTGCTTTGGTAGATAACCTTATAAAAGATACGGAGAATTTCATAAATACGACAGCTGCCAATTTCATAAGACAGGAGCAAATTGCGCAGGAACAGCAAAATGTTCAAGAAAAAATTCCAGATAATCGAAATACTTCAACACAGAAAGAACTTTCCACTCTTGTAATAACCACTGAAACTTCTGTTCAAAATACTAATCCGGTCAATGAAATAACCGAAGAATTTGATTTAATGATACCTTCAGGACAAATAATGATTCCAGAAAACATAGATCCAAGCAAGTTGGTAACAATAAAAACAGAAGAAATAAATCAGACTGAGTCATTAGTTTCTAAAACGTTGGGATCTCCTGAAATCAAAAAAGATTCTGGACACAAGCTACTTAAAAGTAAGCATACAATCGATTCAGGATTAAATGAACCTATTGAGAACGATATATTGGAATCGCAGATAGAACCTGCAATCGTTTCAGTGAATCAACCTAAGGACAAAACAAAACAGGAATCAATTACTTCTCCTGTTATAGAAAAGTTACCAAATAAAGATGAACAAATTGATAATGATACTAATTGCGTTGTAAAGGAGGACACAAAATCTGATACTGACAAAATAAATACAGAGCAGATTTACATAGAAAATGTTTCTAAAACTCTTAAAGAACCTGTAATAGAAAATCAAACTAAAGAGATTCCAGAAACTGTACAAAAAACGTTCATTAAAGAAAGTGTTACAAATCAAGATCAAATTAGTGAAACCCAACCTGCGGTTAACTTAACAGAATATAAGAAACATTTTTCAGATGAAAATAATCAAAAACGTTCTTATGAAGAGAAATCGCCTGTAACTGGTTCTAAATCTGTTTTGGACAAACAACAGTCAGAAGTGACCCCTTACGAAGAACATAATGTTGAAAAAGAAATTGTAGAACAAACACAAAAGGTTGTGGAAGAAAAATTGGAAGAACAACACAGTGTAATAAGCGATATTGTAAAACATGAAATTACTAGTATACAAAAGCCTTACGAAGCTTCATTACAACCATTCGATAATAAAATTTCTGAAATGAAAGAAGATTCCACAGTACCAAAAGAAGAAAGAAAAGATATTTGTGATGAATCTCCATTAACTATAAGTCCAGAATTAACTAAACGTCTCGAAGACCAAGTTCATGAAACCGTAGTTTCGCAAGAACAGTCTGAAATTAAAACTGCTGATACACAAGTTATTTCCTCTGAAAAACCTGTACCAGCACAAAGGAGAAAATCATCAATTAAAGTACAGGAGTTGAAAACTTCAGTCGAAATTATTGAGGACAATAAACCAGAAATATCTTTGAAAGGCAGTAAACATAAAGATATTGTCGATTTCATAGAGAGCGAAAAAGATGAGCCACAACATGGTAAGAATATTTTGCAAAATGTAAAAGATGTAGCGAAATTTAGTGCTATGGCAATTGTAGGTGCTCCAGTACTAGCAGGAAAAGCTCTTGTAGATGCTCTAAAAAAAGACGAAAAACCAACAGAATCCGAAATCATGAGTTATATTCCTATTTCGTCTACCACTACGACTACTAGTGCTATTACTACTACTAAAAGCACTGTAGTTGAATCGTCATCAACTTTTATTAAACCACTTGAAAATCCAATAACAGAATCTCATAATATTGAATGTGAACCAGAGAAAGGTTCTTCAAGAAGGGTAGAACCACCTCAAACTTTAGCCATAGGTGATGCTATTTCCCAAAATCTTATATCACCTGATGAATGCGAAATTATAGTGTATGGTGAGAAAAAAGAGAAAAGTGTTGCTGAATTATTAAAAGGAGACCAACTAAGTCCATTAGACGAAGTTCAAATTGTAGATGATAAGTTAGTAGTTTTACAAAACGTAAATTATCTAGTGGACGTCGACGATGAACTGACACCTGAACACTTAAGCGAACTTAATATATACGATACGGAAAATCAATACTTTATAGACCCAACAACAGGAATGAAAATATCGTTCCAAACATTAGTTTTTGAAATGAATATATTTAATCCAGAAACAATACTTGTCAAAAACTTTAGCACAAGCAAATATGAAACCTTGACTGATGCTCTTGAACGTCCATTGCTCGATAGACATTCCGGACATATGGTAGATCCCAAGACGGGCAAGAAGATACCATTCTTCGAATGTGTAGAACGCAATTGGATCATACGTGCCAATCCAAAGAAAGAAAAACCCGCAGCTATTGAAAATGTAATCGATCCTGCCACAGGAAAAGTAATACTGGACAATGGTCGAGTTTGTTCGATCGTTGATGCTATCAACAATGGATTACTTGATATCCAATCAATATCAGTACGAGATCCAGTAAGCGGCGAAGTAATTCCACTGCGTATGGCAATTGAGTTGGGAGTTGTAGATATGCAATCCGGTACAGTAATCGATATACAAACACTTAAAGAAATTCCAATGGAAGATGCATTTAAACTAGGTTTTTTGGTGCCTGGTGCACGGAAACCTATATCTCTTGAAGCCGCTGTTCGTAAAGGCCTTTATGACCCTGAAACTGGAAAACTTTATGACTCCGAATCGGATGTCCAAGTGGACGTTCAGAAATCTATAGAGATCGGTCTTGTAGACCCAAAAATTTCTCTTATTGTCGATACAATATCGCAAAAAGAAATAAAACTGGATAGTGCCATTGAAGACGAATTAGTAGTGGCCGAAGCAGGTAAAATTAAAGACACTAAAACCAATACATTAGTACCTTTTGATGTGGGTGTCGAAAAGAAATTAGTTAAAACAGATAGCATTACATGGAGTTTACCAGAAGTGTTGCAAAGAGAATACTATTCCCCTAAGTCTGGTAAAATTTTAAATCCATCAACTGGCGAGGAAATTTTACTTCAACAGGCGATTGAACATGGTTTTGTAGAATTAGATTCTTGCTTAGTAAAAAATGATGAAAAAAATGAAATTGTACCTGGCAAACAAGCTGCTAAAGAAGGTCTATTAGACACAGTGAGAGGTTGCTTGAGCAATCCAACTATTAAGTTAGATGAGGCGTTCGTAAAGGGATATTTGATCAGCACAAAGAAACCATTATCATTGGTTGACTGCCTTTTAAGAGGTCTTTACAATCCAGATTCATCGAAATTTAATATTGATGATAAACGGGTAGACTTAAAGACTGCAGTATCTCTTAAACTAATTAATGCCGAAGAATTAGTTCTTTTAGATCCCAAAACTGATTCAATTATATCACTGACTGAAGCAATATCCAAGGGTTATATTGATCCCGTAGGAGGATTCGTTATTAATCCTTTTGCGGGTACAAAATTATCACTGAACGAAGCTCTTGAAAATCGTATTCTTATTCCTTCTAAACGAAAACGAAGCTTACCAGATGCTGTGTACCGTGGTCTTTATGATCCTAAAACTGGGGAATTCAGTAACACTATTACTCGTGAGAAACTCTCAACTGAACGTGCTATTCGTAGAGGAATTTTGGATCCGGACTCGACCATTGTGAATGTAGCAGGCGAGGTATTGCCATTTGAAAAAGCTGCACAGGTTGGCATTGTTGATAGTCACCGTGGTACTGTTAGAGATAATGAAGATAAGTCCATCGATTTTAAAGAAGCTTTCGATAGGGGTGTGCTACTCGAAGCAAAGAAACCTTTGCGTCTAATCGAAGCGGTCATCAAAAACGTTTACGATGAAGTCGATGGCAGTTTTATGGATCCCAAAACAGGTTTGAAACTTTCTTTTGCCGAGGCAGTAGATTCAAATCTCCTTGATGCTGACAGTGTTCAGATTCGTGATTTTAATACAGGTCTATATAAACAACTTAATTTGGCGCATGCCACAGAATCGGGAATTATCGATGGTAACGATGCTAAATTACTGTACAATAGTCAAAAGATTTCCATTAAGCATGCTTTTGACGTTGGTATTTTAATTGATACTCAAGCTCCAATAAGCTTACAAAGAGCCTTGCACCAAGGACTTTTTGATGATAAAAGTGGAAAACTAACAGATCCTAAGAGTGGACGCAAAATAACTTTACTCGAGAGTATACGCAGTTTTGTAATAAACCCTCAGTTACCTTGTTATTTTGAAGAATTACAAGAACAAATGTACAATTTGACTGAAACTTGTCGAATGGGTATTATCAATAGAAGGGAAGGTGTTTTTCGTGAACCCTGTAGCAATACATTTATATCTTTAAATGAAGCTCTTAGTTTGGGTCTTATTGTAGATATTGAAAATGCCAGTTTTGGTCTATATGAATTATTGGCCATGGGATTCTATGATAGGAAAACACAAAAAGTAATACATCCAGTGACAGGAAGAAAACTTAACTTAAATGAGGCTTGTGTTGAAGACGTAGTTAGTCTGTCGTCTAGTTTAGTAAAAAATAACAAGACAGGAAAATATGTAAGATTAGCTCAAGCTATTAAAGATAAATTGATAGATGATACAAATGGCTGTTACAATTTAGGCGATTCCGATCACATAGATTTACAGGAAGCGCGTTCAAGGGGTCTTATAGTTTCGAACCGAAGACTTTTATGTTTAGAACTTGTAATGCGCATGCAATTATTTAGACCAGAAACTGGAAAATTCTGTGATCCCACTACAGGAGACTTTTGCGATCTAGCGGAAGCTATTCATAATGGTTTCATAGATCCAGCAACGACTTGTTTTAAGAATCACGTAACTGGTAAGGAAGTACCTCTTAATGAAGCAATAGAAAATGGAGATATTGATGTAACAAAGGGTCGCGTATTTGATCCGAAAACAAAATCCGCTTATAATTACGATATCGCCTTATTGCGAGGCATTTTAGCTACAATAACAAAGCCGTTGACAGAGCGTACTGAAGTTGTAAAACGTCAAGAAAGTGTTGAACTATTGAGTCAAACTCCAGTTAGTATTGTCGTTAGTAAGCCTCGAGAAATGTCATTAGAAGAAGCAATTAAATATAATATTATTGATCCAAAGACCGCTTTGGTCCGCGATTTCGAAACATTTAAATATGTGCCATTTGAAGTAGCACAACAAAATGGTCTTATCGATTTGAGTAAGCGAACTTTAGTTGATCCAAAAGCATTGTACTTCGTGTTTGATCAAAACCTAATAATTTACATACGGGAACCCATAACGTTCGATTATGCTGCAGAATGTAAAATTCTGGATCTTCAAACAGGCATTCTGAAATATCCAGATCAAGGTCTTGGACCAATAGGCACCGTTACTGAAGCTGAAAAGTGTAACGAACCTGTAGAAAACGAATTTAAAACATATACTCTGAAAGATGCCACAACAATGGGCATATTAGATCCATATTCTGCGCTGATAAAAGATTTGGCAAAATCCAAATTGGTGCGTTTACCAGAAGCATTCCGTAAAGGTCTAATGGATGCTAATAAAGCGAATGTTTTAAATACAAAAACTTCAAAATTATGTACACTTAATGAAGCATATGATAACGGTTTGATAGTAACGCCAAAGCGGTCCTTTGGTCTATTAGAAGCCATAACCTTTAATCTCTATAATCCCACCAATGGATGTTTCATCGATCCCTTCCAAATGAATCCCGATATCATCAAACGTAAAAAGTTCACTCTCGCTGAAACAATAAGCAGTGGTTTGATTGATCCTTCATCAACAGTCGTAAGGAATCCATCAACCGGTGAAATCATACCGCTAACAGCAGCCATACAAACCGGTTTAATAGACGTCATAGAAGGTCGCATTAATGATCCCACAGACAGTAAAAATAATATGGATCTGGTTAAAGCCGCCGAGAAAGGTCTTTTATTGCTAGCAGAACAAAGGGTAAGTTAAAGCTGAGAATATTTATATAGTCAATAAAAAAAAGGTACAATACTTTCTTAATGTCTCAGCTACAACATAAGCTCACCATGCTCAAAAATGGCTTTTTTTACTATTTTCCGTATCCTACCTCTTGCTATAATTTCCATTTTAATGTCTTATTCTTTCTTAATGTATAATTTGAATAAATTTGTTTTCTTAAATCTACTTGCATTTGATACAAATTGTTATAGTTTTTATTTTTTGGCATGATTAATAAAATACTCTTCTATTTCTTTTATTATTTTTATTCTAACTTCTTTTGATAATCGTTTTTTAATTTCTTTATCCATCAAAATTTTTTGTGATATATACTTATTTTCTAAAACGTTTTAATTCTGCCTTCTTTTACTCTTCCATGCAAAATCTTAGAATACCTTCAGAAATAGAATATTTATCAATGTAACCTTATATATATATATAACTTTATATATATAACCTTATATATATATATATATATATATATATATATATAACCTTATATATATAAGGTTATATATATATATATATATATATATATATATATATATATATATATATATATATATATATATATATATATATATATATATATATATATATATATATATATATATATATATATATATATATATATATAACCTTATATATATATATATATATATATATAGAATGTATTCTTCGATTCATGCAATTATAGAGCATGGTGTTTTGTGTTAAATCAGGTGGAAATAAACAATCAACAATGCTATTTATTTGCCGTTTCTGCTCAAATAAGATGTTATCAAATCAATCACACATTTAATTATCATAAATTCATCATCGCCTACATACCAATCAAAACCACATACATCAGAATCAAAACTTCACATTATTACATTCTACATTATACGATCACAAATCAATAATTCATCTACCTTGGATGCTGCTCGTATCATACATTTTCCAACATGAGTGTCGTCGGCAAAGTCAATTCAAAAACCATCTGAAATAGTTTATTTCTTTACTTTATTTTAATACTTTCATTATCCGTGCTTATATGTATGTACCAATATTATTTATGTTTATGCTTCTCGTAGGAATCTTAAATATATATATTTACTATATTCAGTTGTCCTATCTTTTTACATTCATACTGTGCGCAGAAAGAAACTTATGATAGTAACGATATACATATATTTTTATGTAATATTTCAATTTTGTCCAAATTAAAACCATCAAATCAAATCGTTCATTTTCAATTTAATTTAAAATATGATTTCGTTTCTATCATTATTCTGTACATATCACATATAAGGATAATTGAACAATTTTAAATTTTCAATATAAAATATATTTTACATAGTGATTTTAATTTCATATTTTGTATAAAATATGAATTAAATTATGAATACATATATTTTGAGTTAAAATGTTATTGGTTGGAAAAGGTAATTTATTTTTAAGTTTATTTTGTTTTTTGTTTTTATATCTCTCTTTTTAATTTCATTCATTTAAATTTTCTACTTTTTCAGGTTTTATTCCAGTTTCAATATTTATGTATTTTCATACAAAAAGAAAAAAACAAAAACAAAAATAAAAACTGTTTATATATGCTAACAAATTTTAATTAAGCTCTCCTAACTTTACATAAAATTCTAAACTTATTTAACATTTTTAGTTTTGTCTTTGTTTATTTATTATTATTATTATTATTTTTTTTTTTTTTTTTTTTTTTTCTTTTTTTTGGTAGCTTGGTATTTTAACCGTAATTGTGTTGTATATGTTGTTAATACCTTAATGGTAGTAATAAATATTAAAATACTTTAATTATTTGTTAGTAGTTTGATCTAATGTTTTAATCTATGTACTGTGTATTTGTGCTTAAAAATTCTAGCAATGAATAAAATGATGCTTGATTATTATTTTCGCTCTACTTTACTCTAAATATATATTTGCTTAACTTTACTTAAACGGCAAAACTTTAATTGGAGATAAATCTTAATTTAAGCTTTAAAAAATATATATGATTTAATTAAACTTATCTTTAATATATATTTTGTGTTTATGATACAATCAGAATTTTTTAAACATATATATATATACTTAGGAATGTTTGTAGTATTGAAATTCTTAAAAGTTGAGGATGTTCAATACTTAAATTGAAAAAAAAAACTACATTATTTCTTATATATATTAGGTTTGTTACTTTACTTGTCAAATTTCAAAAAGAGTACTGGAACAAACCTATTCATTATAGTAATCATATTTTCTAATACTAGACTTTTCCTTTTTTCTCTTTTTGATTAATATTTATTTTATAGCAAGCAGTATTTGAAAAATTCAACATGTGCGAAGAAAACGTAAACGAATTACTCAAGTGGGTAAATAGCGTTGAGCACAAAATAGCAACTGTGGGAGGACCTAGAGAAAATATTGATGAACTACGCAATCAAATTAATGCACTAAAGGTATTACAAAGTATTAAAAGATATAAATGTGAGTGATATTATTAACATATTTTTTATAATTTAGCAAATAAAGGATGAAATCGAAACGCAACTACGACCGGTGGCAACATGTTTAGACCAAATACGTCAAATTGTTTTAACTGGTGGTGATGTTTTATCAGCACCTGAAGTAACTACATTAGAAAACGCTGGACGAGAGTTGCGCTCACGTGTTGACCGTATAAATGACCGTACAGTGCGTTTACTGCGTCGCCTTGAAGCTGGACGTGACGAGCTGAATAAATTGCGCAGTGAATTAGAAATATTCTCTGATTGGTTACAGTCAGCTCGCCGTACATTGGAGGATAAAGAACGAGCTTTATCTGATCTAAATCGACTTTCGTCTCAAGCTGAAAGTGTGCGTGAATTTGTTAGTGATGTGATTGGACATCAAGCAGATTTGCGTTTCATTACAATGGCAGCTCAGAAGTTTGTCGATGAAAGCAAAGAGTTCTTAGCAATTTTGAATGATTTTAGAACATCATTACCTGAACGTTTACCACATGTGGAACCTTTATCGAGTGCCGAAAGCCCTATACGTCAAGAAGTTTCTTTAGTATCAGCTCAATATAAAGATCTAATGAATCGTGTAAATGCTTTACAGGATCGCATTTCTGGTCTTGGTGGAAGACAAAGAGAATATCAAGATGCTCTAGATAAAGCCAATCAATGGTTAAGAAATACTCAGCCACGTATATCGCGATTAATTTCTGAGCCTATAGCTGGAGATCCAAAATCTGTACAAGAACAGATGAATGAAGCCAAGGCGTTGCATAATGAACTTTTATCGAATGGTCGATTAGTCGATAATGCACAACAAGCATTGGACAGCTTATTACACACTTTGGGTGGCCAATTAAGTCCTATGGAAATTAATCAGTTAGAAATTCCAATTGCTGAACTAAAGGATAAGTACCAAGGCCTTCTTGATACTTTGGGAGAACATTGCAAGATGTTAGACAAAACATTGGTACAATCACAGGGTGTACAAGAAGCTTTGGATAATCTTGGAAGTTGGGTTATTCAAGCTGAGGATAAATATAAACTTCAGTTACGTCCAGCGTCTCTGATCAAAGAAAGATTGCAAGAACAAATTCGAGAGCACAAAGCTCTTCTTGCCGACATGCAATCTCATCAAGCTAGTATTGACAGCGTTCAAACATCAGCTAAACATTTAATGAACACAGCATCTAATGCTCGTATTGCAAAAAAAGTGGAAACAAATCTCAATGACGTTACCATTAAATTTGAAAAACTTTATGACAAGGTCGTCAAACGTGGAGACTTTCTCGATGATGTTTATAACCGTTTGTGTCAATATTTAGATGAAATAACTACTGTAGAACAAGAAATACTGACATTACAAGATGCAATTGATAGTCGCGATACAAGTTTACTTTCTTCTGAAGAATTCGCGCGTCGAATGCAAGAAATTTCAAATCGCAAGGAAGACCTTACACCCGCTTTTGAGAATTGCGTGCACAAGGGTAAGGAACTAATTAGCACCCGAGATGTAACCGATACTGGTGCATTGCGTGATAGAATTAAAGCCCTTGAATCGCAATGGCGTAACATAATCATTACTATAGAAGAGAAAGCAAAATTATCAAAACAAAAGGCTGAACATCAAGTAGCATATGAGGGTCTTAAAGATCAGGTACTTTCTTGGTTGGCAAGCATGGAAACTCGCATTAGTGGTTTGAACCCAGTAGCTGTTGACTTGGATAAGATTCGCCAACAGCATGATGAATTGAAGCCGATTAATAAAGATTATAGAGATTATGCTTTGACGATTGACAAAATTAATGATATTGGTGCACAATACGATGCCCTTATTCGTCCTGAAAGTCCAGGTCGCAAACGTTCCACATTTAGTCCCATTAAACGTGTAAGTCCTTTGCGCCGAATGTCTGGAGATGCCCGTAGTCCTAGCCCCACAAAGGGAGGTATTCTGTCGCCACTATCAACTGGTTCCAGTGGATTTGGTAGCCGCAGGTCCTCTCAAGATGGATTCCAACTATCAGAACTTTCGCCGGTGCAACAGCAATTGAGTGAAATCAATAACCGTTACGGTCTTATAGGTGTACGTATAAATGACCGCCAAAACGAATTAGATAATATGAGCGATGAAGTAAGAAAACAGTATGAGAATCTTAAAAATCTTGCTAACTTTTTGGATCGTATCCAACGTCAATTACCAAAAGAATCCGTTTCAAACAAGGACGAAGCCGACCGTTGTATTAAACAAGCACGTAAAATCCTAGAAGATATGTATGAAAAGCAAAGTCTTTTGGATACAACAAAGACCCAGATAAAGGATATTTTGCGACGTAAATCCGATGTACCTGGAGCTGAGCAGCTACGAATTGAAAACGACAACATTGTTGAGAAATGGAAACAGCTGAGTGATATCTGCAAAAATCGTATTAACTTTTCAGAAAAATTACGTGATTTCTTGGACACCCATAACAATCTAAAGAATTGGTTGGACAGCAAAGAACGAATGTTAACGGTACTTGGACCTATTTCGTCCGATCCCCGCATGGTTCAAAGTCAAGTTCAACAAGTTCAAGTATTACGTGAGGAATTCCGCACTCAACAGCCACAACTAAAGCACTTCCAAGAAATTGGCCATGATGTTCTCGATCATTTGGAAAAAGATACTGCAGATTCAATTGCTGTCGATAAAAAATTAAACGATATAAACACAAAATGGGAAGATTTGGTTGGTCGCTTAGATGAACGTGCTAATAGTTTGGGTGGTGCAGCTGACAGTAGTAAGGAGTTTGATGCAGCGGTTAATAGACTTCGGGAGGCTTTACAACAAATTAGCGATAATTTGGATAGCTTGCCATCTGATGGTGATCACCAAGAGAATTTAAGAAAAATAGAAAATTTAGAACGACAACTAGAAGGACAACGGCCATTACTTGCAGATGCAGAACAATCAGCAGCTGCCCTTTGCAATATTTTGGGAGACCCTGCATCAAGAGCTGATGTCAATTCAAGGGTTGCTGCTCTTGAAAAACAATATCAAGCTCTGCAAAAGAAACTCGATACAAAGAAAGCGGAAACAGAAGCCACACTCAGAGATGGCCGTCACTTTGCTGAAAATTGTTCAAAAACTCTGGGTTGGCTTTCTGCTGAACTTTCAAATTTGGCAGAACGTCTCTTGGTATCGGCACACAAGTCTACATTGCAACATCAAATTGACACTCATGAACCAATTTATCGTGAAGTAATGGCCCGTGAACATGAAATTATAATGCTCATCAATAAAGGCAAAGATCTTTCGGATCGCCAACAAGACCGTACCGTTAAACGTGATTTGGAGCGTATACAACAGCAATGGGAGAAACTCCGACGCGAGGCCGTTGATCGACACACAAGACTGCAAACGTGTATGGAACATTGCAAGAAATATGAAACAACATCTGAAGGATTTTTAGCTTGGTTGCGCACTGCTGAAGACAAGCTTTCTGAATTGAATCCTGGCATCCTTTCAAAATCCAAACTTGATTCTCGTTTACGTGATTTGCAAACATTCCGTAGTGAGGTGTGGAAACATTCTGGTGAATTTGAGAGTACAAAGGGGCTAGGAGAAACTTTCTTAAGTAATTGCGACGTTGACAAAGAACCCATCAAAGCAGAACTTCAAGATATTCGCGAACGATGGGAACATTTAAACAATGATCTTATTGCTCGTGCTCATGAAATTGAAAACTGCTCTCGCCGTTTAGGTGACTTTAATGATGAACTTCGTAATTTGGATCATGCTGTCGGTAGATGTGAAGATCGCCTAGCTGCTCACGATGCACTGGGAGGTGCAGCTAAAGATCCTAAGTTATTAGAACGTGTTAAAGCTATACGTGAAGAACTTACAAACCTCCAGAAACCATTACAAACTCTTAAAGGTATGGCAAAGGATATCTGCGCTGAAGCTCGAGCTGCTGGCGGAGATGCTGAACATCTCTCTGATGATGTTGATGGCATTTCTGATCGAATAATTGAGCTACAGAGCCGTTTAGATGATCGCCTGGGTGAATTGCAATCAGCAGCAACCGCGGTATCGCAGTTTAATGAACAAATTAAAACATTAGGACTCGATTTGAATGACATCGAGAATGAAATTGAAAAATTATCTCCTCCCGCACGTGAAATTAAACGAGTACAAGGTCAAATCGATGACACTGCAAAATTACAAAATAAACTGGAAAAAATTGTTGATCGTATTGAAGATGGCGAACGAGCAGCAGATGCTTTAGTAGACGCTGGTTTTTCACCAGATACTGCTCAGACGCGAGAACAAATTTCCACGCTGCGCAAAACTTTAGCCCGTCTAGATAATCGTGTTCGCGATCATGCACAGAATTTGGAAGACACTTTACACTGTTTGCACGAATTTTATGATATTGAGTCTCAAACGATGGATGATATTAAGGATATAAGCGACGAATTTAGTCGCATGAAACCAGTTGGATCAGAACTTGAACAAATACGATGTCAACAAGAAGATTTTCGCAGTTTCCGTGAAAACAAATTTGAACCATTGGCACAAAATGTTGAAAAAGTAAATGTAAGTGGGCGTGATTTAGTTCGATCCGCCGCCAGCGGAGTATCTACTGCCCAAATTGAAAAAGACTTAGAAAAGTTGAATGATCGCTGGAACGATCTTAAGGAACGTATGAATGAGCGTGATAGACGTTTAGATGTTGCCTTCCTGCAATCTGGTAAATTCAAAGAAGCATTAGCTGGTTTATCAAAATGGCTTTCAGATACTGAAGAAATGGTAGCTAACCAAAAACCACCCAGTTCAGATTATAAGGTTGTCAAAGCACAACTTCAAGAACAAAAATTCCTAAAGAAAATGCTTTTAGATCGTCAACATTCTATGTCGTCATTGTCGTCGTTGGGAAAAGAAGTAGCCAACCATTGTGAGCCATCAGAACGTGCAGCTATCGAAAAACAACTACATGATTTAATGGAACGTTTCGATGCACTAACCGACGGCGCCGAACAACGAGAACATGACCTGGAAGAGGCAATGGAAGTTGCTAAACGTTTCCATGACAAGGTTAGTCCATTAGAATTATGGCTGGACAACACGGAACGAGCTGTTAAAGGTATGGAATTGATACCTACAGATGAACAAAAAATCCAACAACGTATTAAAGAGCACGAACAACTGCATGATGAAATTCTGGGCAAGAAACCTGATTTTACAGATTTAACAGATGTGGCAGGTCAATTAATGCATTTGGTTAGCGATGATGAAGCCGTTAATTTAGGTGAAAAAGTTCGTACTATTACCGACCGCTACACTGGATTGGTCGATGCTAGTGATAATATAGGCGCTTTATTAGCAGAATCTCGAAAGGGTCTTAGACATTTGGTTTTAACATACCAAGAATTAGTTGCTTGGATGGAACGAATGGAAAATGAATTAAAACGCTTCCGTTCCGTGCCAGTTTATGCCGAAAAACTAATGGAACAAATGGAAGTTTTGTTAGAAATAAATGAAAATATTGCTAATAATGCTCCAAGTGTTGAGTCAACTGTTGAGTCAGGCGCCGAATTAATGAAGCATATATCTAATGATGAAGCCATACAACTGAAAGATAAATTAGATTCTTTACAACGCCGCTATGGGGAACTTACAAACCGTGGCGGCGATTTGCTAAAGAGCGCCCAAAATGCACTTCCATTGGTTCAACAATTCCACGAAGCTCACAACCGATTGGTAGACTGGATGCAATCTGCTGAAAGTGCGCTCTCCACAAGTGAACCACGTCAATCTGACGTCCTACGCTTAGAAGCTGAATTAGTAGAAATGCGACCTACTTTGGACGCTGTGAATTTAGTTGGACCAAAATTATGCCAGCTTTCCCCAGGCGAAGGAGCATCTACAATTGAAAATATAGTTACTCGTGATAACCGCAGGTTCGATGCTATTGTTGAACAAATACAACGTAAAGCAGAACGCTTGCATTTAAGTAACCAAAGAGCCAAAGAGGTTACCAATGACATTGATGAATTGTTAGAATGGTTCCGTGATATGGACGGAAACTTACGTGATGCAGATTTACCAGCCATTGAACCAAAATTAGTCCGTGCTCAATTACAAGAACATCGTTCGTTCAATGATGATATATCCAGTCAAAAGGGCCGAGTCCGTGACGTAATAGCTGCGTCTAAGAAAGTTTTACGTGAATCTCCTCAAAGCGAAAACACTGCCACATTGCGTGAAAAACTTGATGACCTTAAAGAGATTGTAGACACTGTAGTACAACTATGCAGTGAACGTTTAGCCGTACTTGAACAAGCTCTCCCACTTTCCGAACATTTTGCAGATTCTCATGCCGGTCTTACTACCTGGTTGGATGATATGGAACAACAAATATCACGCCTAAGTATGCCTGCTTTGCGACCCGATCAAATAACCGTACAACAAGACAAGAATGAGAGACTTTTGCAATCGATAGCAGAACATAAACCATTGTTGGACAAATTAAATAAAACTGGTGAAGCATTGGGCGCGCTAGTTGCCGATGACGACAGCGCTAAAATTAATGAAATTTTGGATTCTGATAATGCCCGTTACGCCGCTTTACGTCTGGAATTGCGTGAGCGCCAACAAGCACTTGACAATGCTTTGCAGGAGTCAAGCCAATTTTCGGATAAACTTGAAGGTATGTTGCGCGCATTAGCCAATACGGTAGATCAAGTCAACCAACTGGATCCGCTATCTGCACTACCACAAAAAATTCGTGAACAAATAGAAGACAATGCCGCTATTATGGATGATTTGGATAAACGCACAGACGCCTTTAGTGCTGTACAACGTGCAGCAAGTGACGTTATTGCCAAAGCTGGCAATAAATCCGATCCCGCTGTTCGCGATATAAAGAGTAAATTGGAAAAACTTAATAGCTTATGGAATGATGTTCAAAGGGCCACAAAAAAACGTGGAAGTTCATTAGATGACATTCTTAATGTTGCCGAACCATTCTGGAATCAATTGCAAAGTGTAATGAAAACTCTAAAAGATCTTGAAGAAACACTTTCGTCGCAAGAACCTCCAGCTGCCCAACCACAAGAAATAAAAAAGCAACAAGTTGCTCTACAAGAAATTCGTCACGAAATCGATCAAACAAAACCCGAAGTGGAGCAAGTTCGCCGCCATGGAAGCAATCTTATGAATTTATGCGGTGAACCTGATAAACCAGAAGTGAAAAAACACATTGAAGATCTTGACAATGCCTGGGATAATATTACCGCTCTCTATGCTAAGCGTGAGGAAAATCTCATCGACGCTATGGAAAAGGCAATGGAATTCCATGAAACCTTACAAAATCTATTGCAATTCTTAGCAAAGGCTGAAGATAAATTTGGCCGTTTGGGACCCGTTGGTTCTGATATTGATGCCGTCAAAAAACAAATCGAACAATTGAAGTCGTTCAAGGATGAAGTTGATCCACATATGGTTGAGGTAGAGGCATTAAATAGGTAAGTTAACACTTATAAAATTTTTAGAAGTATATACCTATAATTGTACTCATATAAGAACAAAGTATTAATTATTAACATTAAATTGATTCCATCTATTCAATATTTATACGCTGTTAATCGAAACGTACATATTTCGAAATTCATACAAATTCCAAATTGGCAGAGGTCTAGAAAGGCAAGGAATAATATAAAAATACAATTGTGTTGTGTTCTTTATTAAATGTTAATTCAGTTAAATTCAAATAAATATAATTCAATAGTTTGTTGTTATGAGTTACTTAAGTTTTATTGCATGTTTTGAGTGAGTTCATGTCATTGGCAAATAAATGATGCGATATGAGATGAAATATTTTTATATTCATCTAGAAATCATATATATAAAATGAAATATATTGTCAAAAAGCTTTTAATTGTTGTTATTTAAATAACGCTTTAGCTTCCCTTATACCACCTGATTTGAAAACTATTAGTAGTTAAATTTGAATTTATTAAAGGTGTTATTAATTTGTATTTTTAAGTTTTATGAATGCTGCATGTTGTTTTTTCTATTATTATTTTCTTTATTATAATAAATACTTAAATTTAAAAATCAAATAAATATTACAGACAAGCTGTTGAATTAACGGAGAGAACTTCTCCTGAACAAGCTGCTTCAATTCGTGAGCCATTGGCTGTGGTAAATCGTCGTTGGGAGACGTTATTGCGTGGAATGGTTGAACGTCAAAAACAACTTGAACACGCTTTATTACATCTGGGACAATTCCAACATGCACTCAATGAGCTTTTAGTATGGATCAATAAGACGGATGGTACTTTAGATCAATTGAAACCGGTAAGTAATTTTTATATGTAAAACGCATTAATTTCAATTTCCAATAAACGCATGTTTATGCTTTTAGATACCCGGCGATCCACAATTACTTGAAGTAGAATTAGCAAAATTGAAGGTTTTGGCCAATGATATTCAGGCTCATCAAAATTCAGTGGACACTCTTAACGATGCAGGACGTCAATTGATTGAATCTGAAAAAGGTTCCATTGAGGCTTCTACAACTCAGGAAAAACTGCGAAAGTTGAATCAGGAATGGAAGATGCTTTTACAAAAGGCCTCCGATCGCCAGCATGAGTTAGAGGAATCATTACGTGAAGCACACGGGTACATTGCAGAAGTCCAAGATATTCTTGGATGGTTGGGTGATGTTGATGCCGTAATTGGAGCAAGTAAACCAGTTGGAGGTTTGCCTGAAACTGCAACTGAACAATTAGAACGTTTCATGGAGGTGTACAATGAACTGGAGGAAAATCGTCCTAAGGTTGAGACAATTCAAGCCCAAGGTCAAGAGTATATTAAACGTCAAAATCAAATGAAGGTGTCATCAAGTAATCTTCAGCATACCCTACGCACATTGAAACAACGTTGGGACGCTGTAGTTTCCAGAGCATCTGACAAGAAAATTAAATTGGAAATAGCTTTAAAGGAAGCCACTGAATTCCATGACACATTGCAAGCATTCGTAGAATGGTTAAATCAAGCTGAAAAACAATTGGCTAATGCTCAACCAGTATCTAGAGTTTTAGAGACGATACAATCACAAATGGAAGAACACAAAGTATTACAGAAAGATGTAAGCACACATCGTGAGGCAATGCTTCTTTTAGACAAGAAAGGAACTCATCTTAAATACTTTAGCCAAAAGCAAGATGTTATTTTAATAAAAAATCTACTAGTGTCAGTTCAACATCGTTGGGAACGTATTGTTAGCAAAGCCGCGGAGAGAACACGTGCTCTTGACCATGGTTACAAAGAAGCTCGCGAATTCAATGATGCTTGGAACAATATGATGCAATATCTACAAGAGACTGAAACAATTTTGGATCAAATAATTGAAGAGGCTACTTCATCTAAAGAACCACAAAAAATTAAAAAATGTATTGCTCGTCTTAAGGACAGTCATCGCCAATTGACGAGCAAACAATCATTATACGACTCTACAATGCGCAATGGTAAGAATCTCATGGAAAGGGCTCCAAAAAGCGACGAACATGTATTGGGTAAAATGCTTAGTGAACTTAAAGAGAAATGGACGCGTGTATTATCAAAGAGTATTGATCGTCAGCGTAAATTGGAAGAAGCTCTTTTGCTATCTGGCCAATTTTCAGATGCTTTGGGTGAACTTTTGGAATGGTTAAAGAAAGCTAAACACCGCCTCAATGAAGATGGGCCTGTACATGGAGATTTAGAAACTGTTCAAGGACTCTGTGAACAACACAAGCATATCGAACAAGATTTGCAGAAACGTGCTGCCCAGATGCAAGGTGTTCTTAAAACTGGTCGTGAATTGGAACGTTCCGGTAATAATCCAGACGTTGGTCGTCAGTTAGATGAATTACAATCCATGTGGGATGATGTTAAGGGAGCCGCAGCTAAACGTGGCGAACGTTTACAATACGCCCTAAAAGATGCTGAAAAATTAAATGGAAGCATACAGGCCTTATTTGACTGGTTAGATCATGCAGAGCAAAAATTACGCTACGCCAAAAATGCTCCTGATGACGAAAAAGTGTCTCGCGAAATGATGGATATGCACATGGACTTCATGAATGATCTTCACACT
Organism: Cochliomyia hominivorax; assembly: GCA_004302925.2. Taxonomy (NCBI): domain Eukaryota; kingdom Metazoa; phylum Arthropoda; class Insecta; order Diptera; family Calliphoridae; genus Cochliomyia; species Cochliomyia hominivorax. Next base: position 35,200,445 of record PYHX02000494.1, read on the forward strand.
CGTGAAACTCAAAAAATTGAAACATTTGAGTTTGCTGAGGAAATTATAGTGAAAGCTTATCCGGATGCAATACCAATTATTAAGAATTGGCTAAGTATCATCGAGGAACGCTGGGAAGAAGTCAAACAATGGGCCATTAATCGTGAAGCAAAACTGGAACAGCACCTTCAATCTCTTAAAGATCTGGATGATTGTATCGAAGAACTTTTGGCCTGGTTAGGTGGATTAGAAGCTACATTGCTTAGTAAGTTAAAACACACTTATGTTATTGTATATATTGAAACGATTGACGTTTACTTTTTATAGATTTGGAGCGTGAGTCTTTGCCAGATGAAATTCCACCATTGGAAAAACTAATTGAAGACCATAAAGAATTCATGGAAAATACTGCAAGACGTCAAACGGAAGTTGATCGTGCTTGTAAACCCAAACAGCTGCCACCTGGAGCTCGCAGGAATACTAGAACTGGCAAAACTCCTGTGTAAGTTTTATATACATATTATGAAAACTGAATTTTCATCCCCAGAGCTTTGACTTTCTCAATTTTTCCCCTTCTCAATTTTTATGTATTTTTTCATTTTATTTATTATTATTTTTTTTTTTTTCGATTTTTTTTTTTTTTTTTTTTTTTTTTTGACCACAAACTCTGAATCGATTATCATTTTACTATAGTCGTGGTTCAAGTCATGATATACGTGAACAATCTCCCGATGGTACCTTAAGACGTCAAAGGTTCGTTGTTGATGCAGTTTCAAATTTTAAATAAAAACAAAATTCATAAAAGCTTTCTCAGTAAAATTTTTTTTCGTTCCCGTTTTTATACACAACACCATTAATATTCATAACAAATACATATTCTCATAAACGAAAACATTAATGAGCATGAAAATGCAAAAAATAATAATAATTAAATAAAGTATTTACAGTAACAAGCAGTAAATCATTTTTACTATTCTTTAAAATCGATAAAATTAACAAATTAATATCTCTAATCATAAAAATTTATAAATATATATAAAATTCCAGTCCTTCGAATCCCAATAACTGATTTTTTAACTTATTCATTTGAAAATTCCATAAGACCATTAAATTGACTACCAATATCTACCAAACCATTCATTAGTTTGCTTTATCCATATGCTATCTTTTTCTCTTACGAAAAATAAGTAAAATTCTATTGGTTATAAGTTTATTTATTCATTTTTTTTATTTAACAGTTTTAAGGGATCAAGAGATCAAGGCCTTAATAGAAAATCAAGGTAAATATTTAACACAGTATCAGAAAAAGTATTAAAATAAAATTTGCATGTTAAAGCTCAAATAACACAAAATTTTGTTCAATTCTAAAATTTAAATCAATTCATTATGATTTTCTATGTATTTTGTTGCATTATTTTAAATATTGTTTATGCATTTATACATACAATGTACATGCGTACATTCATATGTGTCTATGTATTGATTATGTTTTGTTTTTATATGTTTATTTGCTAATTATTTATTTATTTCGATTTTGTTTCTTTATTTGTTTTTCTTTATGTTTTTGTATGCTTTTGTTTTATCAACTCTCTTTGCATTAATTATGTTGCTCGATAAATTGAACATTTAACTGACACTACTGTCCATTGTTTGCTAAAACATATTCAGTAGTCGTATGACTCCGAGTCGTGATACTCCTGATAGAGACCGTTTACCTCATTATGGTCCACGATTCTCACCTAGGTAAGTGCATGTTCAACATAATGTACTTCGTTTTATTTCGTTTAAATTTGTATAAATACATGTTTTTTGCTAGTTTTATATGTAATGTTTATTATTGCATTATATAATTTGTCTTACACACATAGATCAATAATAGTTAATAGTGTTTTACAAATACATTTCCTCTTATAAGTATAAATATTTTTTATTTATATGTTGTATTTCAACAGCTCTATTGGACCTGAACTGGAATTCCGTTCGCCAAGAGCGAAATTACTGTGGGACAAATGGCGTCATGTATGGATGTTATCTTGGGAACGCCAACGCCGTTTGAATGATCATCTTATGTACTTGAAGGACTTAGAAAGAGTTCGTAACTTTAGTTGGGATGACTGGAGAAAGAGAGTAAGATAAAAATTAAACATTAAATTTTGATATCATAAATAATTTATGACTTCTGTTTTTTATTTCAGTTCCTAAAATACATGAATCACAAGAAATCACGTTTAACCGATTTGTTCCGTAAAATGGATAAGGACAACAATGGTTTAATACCCAGAGGAGAATTCATTGACGGCATTTTAAACACTAGTAATTTAATTTTTTGTCATATATATTCCTTTATTATATGCATAATGTTTGATATAATTTCAGAATTCGACACATCCCGCATGGAAATGGGAGCTGTTGCTGATTTGTTTGATAGGAACGGCGAAGGTTTAATCGATTGGCAGGAATTCATTGCTGCTCTACGACCAGATTGGCAAGAGCGCAAGCCTCAAACCGATTCTGATAAGATACATGACGAAGTCAAACGTTTGGTTATGCTTTGTACTTGTCGCCAAAAATTCCGTGTATTCCAAGTTGGTGAAGGCAAATATAGGGTTAGTTTTTTGTTTTTTGCTAACAGTAGAATTTTTATACAACTTTTATTATTTTTATTATATTTTAATATTAAATTACAGTTTGGAGATTCACAAAAATTACGTTTGGTTCGCATTTTACGTAGTACAGTAATGGTACGAGTTGGTGGTGGCTGGGTAGCTTTAGATGAATTTCTTCAAAAGAATGATCCTTGTCGCGGTAAGCAACTTCTTAATTTTATCAACGACCATTTTTCTTACCTAAATCATTGATTGATTTAGTGGTGATACACACAAGAATCTCATTTCGTTATAAACCATTAAAAAATTTGTCATAATTACCATTAATACATTTTTTATATTTTAATCGCAGTAGTTATTCTAATTTCTAAATATGGAAAACAATAATTTGCTTTTGTTAATTAAAAAAATCAGTCAATAATTGTTGATTGACATAAATATGAATAGAATATTAAAAATCTGTTCTAGAAAACTTTTTATATAAGTTTTATTTAGTATTATTGTTTTCATTAATTACTTCAAATATGCTCATGATTTTAATGGTTTACTTCAAATGTATTATGCAACATTTCTAAGTAATCTAATAAAATAACATCTACAACAATCACATCATCTCACAATCATCCATTCATCATCTCATCTCCATATCATTTAAATTTCAGTGCAATAGTGTATCTAGTCTGTTTTACAATACATACATGTAATTAATAATGCAAAACGGAAATGGTCATTTAACAAACATTTTTGACAAATAACAATTTTAATAAATAAATAAAAAATAAAATTGTGATCTTACAAATATTACTAAAAATCAATAATAAAAATATTACTATAACAATAATTGGATATACATATACTAATATTTTACTAGATGAAACGAGATAAACTTTTAACTGGTATATCACATTTCAAGACCTTATTATGAAAATCGTTACGGCAGTCATAATATATATATTCTCATGCATGTTTTTAGGATCAATTTATAGTTTAAGAAAAACAAAAATTTACTCTAGTCGTAGTATATATATATATATATATATATATATATATATATATATATATATATATATATATATATATATATATATATATATATATATATATATATATATATATATATATATATATATATATATATATATATATATATATATATATATATAAAAATTGCAAAATATTCAAGAGCCTAACAAACAAAATAATCCTAGTAAAATTTTTGCTTTATTTCAACTATTCCTTTAAATTTCATGTAAAGTCTTCATTTTTACCCTCCAATATATATGCTTAATATTTATTTTCCAATATTTTTTTAATGTATCTCATAATTTATTTATTTATTTATTTATTTATTTATTTATTTTTCGCTTTTTCCTTTTTTGGTTTTGTTTCTATTTTTGAAACTAAAAAATCATCAATGCAAATGATAAATATGTTTTAAAATCATAACAATGTCCAATGTTTTTTAAACAAAATCTTATATATAAAAATTCTTCAATTGCTTTTATTAACAAAAACAAAAATGAAATAAATTTTATATACAACGAATTAATTGAAAACGAACGAATCTTTATGTGGCTAAATGTTTTTGCAATCGATGCTTTAATGCTGTTTGTTGTTTTTGAAATCATTTTAATCAATCTATCAATCTATTAATCAATCAATCAATGAATCATAAATATCCTGAATGAATTTTATGTTGTCAATGTTGAAATGTACCCTTTTATGTGACTTGGGGTTATATAAATAACATGAAACGATCAAAATTACAAATGGCAAAAATATATATTAAAAAATTACATTGAAATGCTCAGCTAAAGGACGTACTAATATTGAGTTGCGTGAACAATTTATATTGGCTGATGGTGTATCACAAAGCATGGCTGCCTTTACGCCTAGACGTTCTATACCAAATGCTGCTCAAAATGGTAACAACTTGCCGCCCTATATGAACTCACAAGGCCCTATTATCAAGGTAATTAGTTATATATTTCTATCATCGACTAAACTCTTAAAACAACATATATTAAAACATCATCTTCATCACATAACATCAGTAACTACCCCAAAAATATCAGTTACCACCCAAAAAAATTGCTCCCATATTGGCAGTATGCCAAAAAAACAATATTTTCGTTATATATCTATATTTCTCTACTTGTTTTTTTTTTTTTTTTTTTTGTTATCAAATTTCTATTGTTATTAAAAGGTAAGTTGCCTGTTAAAAAAGCACAAAAAACTCAAATTATATATCAAAAGCAAATGATGAAATTTATATATTCATCAAAATGTTGTTTAGCATGTTAAATTATTTGTTTATATAAATATGTTAGTTTTATGTAGTAGATAAACACATACATTGCAATGATGTATAGCTATATTTCGCACTTACATACACATAAAAATGCGGCTATTTTGATCATAACAGAGTTTGATATATTATAAATTAGTTAAGACATTCCACTTTAAAATATTTAAATTTGTTTTGTCAAGTGGGGCACTAACAAGATCACGATTTTGAGTAAGGACAATAATTAAAACTTAATTTTTTTTGTATTAAAGATCGAAAGAGTTCGATAATTTTTAATTTGACAATGTGTTTTTTAAATGATCATTCAACCGGTTCTATGCAAATATATCAATCACGTTTATCGTTTTTCATTTCTTAAAAACAAAACAACATTTTTTCTTACTAAATTATCGTAGCTGATGAACATTTGGCTGAATTAATGCCAATATTTGAGCGCATACGTGCACAAGAACAAGTTCCTTGCGCCTTTCCTATACATATGGGTGCCGGCGGCACCGTATTTGTACGTTGTAATAGTAGTCGCTCTGTACCATTGAGTCCACATGTACTACATTGCCATCCAACAACGCACTGGGTAAGTTTTAATAAATCACCACGTAACGGTCACCTATCTAAAGAAATCAAACAACAGAAAACCTATAAAAATTAAATATATCCATAAGAGGGTATAGTTTTTATAAATAATACGTTTTCCATTTCTCTATCTCTTTTAATTATGGGGTGCAAAATAATTCATTATATAAATCACTATTTTAATTTTAATTTTGAAATTTATTTCATGTGTTTCGTTTTTTAATATTATTATAATTTTGTTAAATAATTATAATGAAGGTTCGCGAACGTTCTGTTCGGTCCATACCAATGACAAAGACAACAAATACACGTTCGTCATTGTCAGCTTCAACTCCTGATTCCTTGAGCGATAATGAGGGAAGCCATGGCCATGCTTCGGGACGCTATACCCCCCGGAAAGTAACTTATACCAGCACAAGAACAGGCTTAACTCCAGGTGGATCTAGAGCTGGTTCAAAGCCAAATTCTCGCCCATTAAGTAGGCAAGGTTCTAAACCCCCATCACGGCACGGTTCTACTTTATCTCTTGATAGTACGGGTAAATATATATTTTTGTATTTTATAAATATATTTTATTATAGTTACTATTCTTATTAATAGATGAACATACTCCATCACGCATTCCACAACGTAAACCGTCAACCACAAGTACAATTTCTGGTACTGGTACAACATCACGTCCATCTAGATTATCTGTGACACCAACAACATCCCGAACAAATGGAACAATTACACGAAAAACTGCCTCCGGATCTGCAAGTCCTGCACCAACTAGGTAAATAGCATAATTTCCTTTATCTTATATGGAATACAGAAACCCATTTATAGTAAAATAAAACTGGTAGATTTACTATTATGTATTCCATTCCCTTATCATAATTTCTAAATCGACACTGATTTCTTCTTATAAATCTAAAATATACAACTCCATTATTTAATAATGATTTCTTTAAAATTATCAGTACTACATCAAGTTTTTATTTATTTTTGTAATTTATTTTAAAAGTTAAGTAAAGTTTTTATAATATCCAAAACAATTTGCTGAATACATTCAGTAATGTTTTTAATACCTATTAAGACAACTGAAATAAAAAATTATAATAATGTACAAGAAAAAAACTATACTAAACACCATCTTATAGTTTATTATTATACTTTTCATTAAAAATATTTTGAAATATTTAATATATTATTTTTATTAATTCTTTTTTTTTTTTTCAAATTAAATACCATCATAAATTGGCATGAATCTTTGGTTTACAATCAAAACAAAATATCATTATATTTACATCGACTAAAACAACAATCAAAACATTTATTAACGACCTCTCCTTCTACACCAAAACTAAATACTAAATATACACAAAATACATTAAAAATTTAAATAAAAAAGCAACGGAGGCATGAGTAGATCATCCAGTATACCAGCACTAACATGTTATGGTTTTAAAAATAGGTAAAACGAAACAAACTTAACACTAACATACTAAAACAAATTCATATCAACACTTATTATATATCTTATGTTAATATTGATATATCATATGCTATTATTAACTATTTTTATTCACATTCATTTAAATTTTATTTGTTATCCCTGTACCATGTGTATTTGTAGTGTTTTATCCATCTATCTATCTATCTATCTATCTATCTATCTATCTATCTATCTATCTATCTATCTATCTATCTATCTATATATTTACTAAATATTTTTATTATTCTTTCTATATATATTTATAATAATATTAATAATTATTATAATATGGTATTTTCCTTTCTTTCTTTTCTTAAATTTTATTTAATAAATGTAATTTATTAAGCAATCGTATATCAAGGATACCCGTTAAAGTAAAATCATTCAGTGCTAATTCTTCACCAACCACCTCGACATCAAGTAGTGTGATTAATCCTAATAATATGGGGTAAACATCGTTAGAATTCAGAATTATGCACATACAGAAACTCTTCCTTAACATCATAAATATAAATATAAAATATACATACAAATAACATACATCATTTTCTACAGAATATTTTGAAATTAATCACAATTGTTGTAAAAGTATGAGTAATTTTAAAACTATCATTTATATTTTTTGTTATTGCTACTGTTTTTCGTTCTATAAAAATGCTTGCATTCAATTAACATTGCAAAAAATATCTGCATAAATTCTGTGATTCTTAAAAACGTTTCTTCGTAAATTATATAAATAATATTTATGTAAAAATGAAAAACTTTTGTTTTAGCCCTGAAATGGTTATTCTTCATTTTAGTACATAAAGGTTACTCTTCGTCAAATTGACGAACATCTTTTTTTGTTTAGTTAAATACACTGGTCAATAGGTAGACGGATAGACGGACGGTCATAGCTAAATCGACTCCGTTTTTAATGAATTACACTTAAGACAATGTTCAAATACAATATTTTTTATATTGTGCTTCATGAAATTCTTATATTCTTAGGAATAAAATGTGGGTTTTAACGTTAAACTGATTTGTAATATTTTCGAATTTAATTTAAATTTGTATGCAATTTTGAGAATTTTTTATTTCAATTTTGAAGGCGTTTATTTTCCGCAACTTTGAAGGCATTTATTAAAAATCATTCTGAAAAACCGATTTGTGTTTAATTTGTTTTGGCAACCGTGAGCTTTTAAAGTAAATGATTGATTTTTTAACTTATAAATTATCGCATATTTGCTAGAAGGTCGTCATTTTTACAAGTTTCGACTTAACATCAGTAGTGCATAGTCAATTATATATTTTATTATCTGGAAAAAAATTTTATGAATGTAACATTCGTATGTCCGATAAAATTACAACTAAAATATTTTATGCCAATGGCACATCGGTAGTTGTTAACTTTACATTGCAGATTTTTTGAAAGCATTTGAATAATTAACCAAATAGAAAGTTTTAATTCATAAATTCAAAGAAATATAATTCTATAAAAAATTTAAAATACGTCTATTCCAAAGCTATAATACAGTTGACGCATACAGTTGACAACAATTTTTTTAACATTTTATTTACCCTTTACTTAAACAGTTTATTTTGTGTTCACTTAATTTATTTAACTAACAGCATTAGTATAATATTAATTTTGTTTAATTTAATTTTTTTATATGTTTTTAATGTCTTTCTTTAATTATTACATTTTTCTAATGTAATATTTTTCATTTTCGAAGGCGTAACGTAAGTGGTACTTCAACACCATCTGGAATGCAAACACCAAGAAAAAGTTCTGCAGAACCAACATTTAGTTCAACAATGCGTAGTCGAACTTCTCGCGGAACAACGCCTGTGGAGAAACGTGAACCATTTAGACTATAAAGATATTTATTTAAATAATTAATTAATATAAACATAACATATTTAATTAATTTCAAAAGTAAAAACTACAACAACAATTTTTATAACTATGAGGTTAACGCACATAGTTTATGTATGACTAGATATTTAAAGTGTACTAATTATAATATTCGTTTTGCTAAAATTAACGATTATAAATAGAAAGAAATTTACTCGTAAGATACAAAAGTTTAAAATATATGTATGATACATATAAATGTATGACGAAAAAAATTGAATTTGTACGAAACCATTTTCGCCAGATGTTTTCTAAAAACAATTATGGTTTCGGCAAAAATCAAAATTTTCTACGATAAACAACTTTAAACAAACACACAAAAAGACATAAAAATAAAACTTTAATAATTTCTAAAAACTGGATTTACTTTTATAATTTAGATTTTAATTTCAATATTTATAAATTATAATTGTTATTTATACTAATTTTAACAACTCTGAATACTTTTTGTCAATAATTTTCCTTTCAAATTATTTAAATTATATTTTTATTATTTATCTAAAATTGTCATTTTTAATATGAAGCTAATTTTATTTCATGTATATAAAAACCTTTTAGAACACTCCAAGTGCTTTAAGTCAAACGAATTGCAAAATACATAATATAAACAAATTTGTATAACAAAACTAAAAACAGAAACAAATTTAATATATATATATATATATATATATATATATATATATATATATATATATATATATATATATATATATATATATATATATATATATATATATATATATATATATATATATATATATATATATATATACGTACAATATATATATATACGTACAAAAGAAATACACATTCGAATTAAGTCACATTATATAATTCGTCAACCCTGATATGGGCAGATTTAAAATCGCCAGTTTAAATTTGTCTAAATCGAAACGAATTGTTAATGTGCAATAAAATTTATATTTATATATACTAAACTATATAAACTTCTTATAAAAAATATACATATATGAACAGACTTTATGAATAATGTCTTCGTTTTCTAATTTCTTGCTTAATTCTTCTTAGTTAATAATCATTAAACAATCTACTTATAATATAATTTTATATAATTAGCAACAAAACTACTAAAAAGTCATTATTGTAAGTTTAATATTATTAATATTGTTTAAGAAAGAATACTACTTTTTTGTTTTTTTACAGAATCATATATTTAAAACAAAAAATATGCAAATATTGTATAATACTAATATTAAATTATTATGTTATCGATTTAAATGAATAATTGATTTTTTTTAATTTTTATATAAAAAGCAAAATGGAAATAAAAAATATAATAACAAATATTGTTTGGTTTTGTTTGGAACTATAACTATTTTCGATTTCATCTGGGAAAGATAGAATAGAATTCTTAAAGCTTATGGAAGGGACCTACAGCCAACATACTTGTATAATATGTGTATGAAATAAGAAGTATTTTCCATATTTTTACCACGAGACATATGTTCACCTTTTTAAAGGTTTTTTGAGAGCTAGAGACTTAATTTTTAAACAGTTGGATTTTAAAGAAATTATTTGGTGAATACACCTTTTGTGCAATCGCATAATTAGATTCATATATAAATTAAATGTAAGAACTCCTATATCTTAATATGTATTAGATTTTACTGGGTTTTTCTTTTGAAAACTTTATTGAATTAAGAATCCTATTGATATTTCGTAAAGCTATTATGACGTCCGATCTAAATTCAGCCTCTTCCCCGAGTACACTAAGGGACAGAATATTTCAAAGCTATCAATTAGAGAACGAGTTACCGTGTACACAATACACTACCAATATTTGCCTCATGCCTAGATGTCTAAATGTTGTCATTGCTCCATGCTGATCCTGCCATCGGGTTCGACCCGTATTATGACCGGAAGTCCCTCCTCCAGACTTAACGATTTCGATGTGGAAAGTTGATCAAGTTAACTTCCATTTTACAATGGAAAATTTTTGAATGAATAAAAGAAAATTTTTGTTATTTTTAAAAATAAATTTAACAAAGTTAAAATAAAACTTTGTTTACAAATTAATATATAAAATTAACAATTAACATAATTATAAAGAACATTACATTAAAGATAATTAAAAGGTAATAAATAATAAGTCTATTCTAAAAGGGTTTACATATAACTACCCCACTCTTTGACCTTACATTACTCACGAAATGTGTTTAACATTGGATTTTTAAATATTGAATATCTATAAAATCATTTTCTATTTTTAAAATCATGACAATTTCCTTTATCCAATTCTTGTATTAAGAATGTTGTTAACATTATTTCAAAAGGCACAATTATTAATAAATTTATGTATTTTATGTATTTTAATTAGGTTAATAGAATACTTTTTAATTCAAAATACAAGTGCTCAATTCCTAAATGTTTCCTATCAGAATGATTCAATTATCTGTACGAGATTTTTAATTTCAAAAATATCTTTAATAACCCAATATGCACTGAAAATTCCATTCCAAAATTCCAAGGATTAAGAATTTTACTTAAATTGGGCATAATTTAAACTGAAAACATAGTTCACAAAGTTCAAAATGCTATCGAATAAAAGTGTAATATAAGTTATTTTCTATACTTAAAATTGAAATACTGGCTGGAAATACATTTGGTTTAAAATTTAATTCCAACAAAATTGCTTTTTGGGAAGTTTTGAACATCTTATGGATTTCATTTTAGGAACGAAACAAAGCCCATCCCAGCTTTTAGGATTGTCCAAAATTAGTTAAATTACAGATCACAAAAGTATTCCAGTCAATTAAAATTATAAATCTGAACAGCAAATCCGATGTTCTATGTAGAAAAAGTTAATTATTAATATTATTTAATAGGGAAGTATAAGTTTTTGTAATGTTCGTTAATATTTTTACATTACAATTTTGCGAAAAGGGTCGTTCTGGAATCATAATAGTAATAAAAATAATACTTTTTTTGGGTTTAATCTGGGGCTCAGAGAGCTCTTTTAGTTTTTTGGAAATTGTTTCCGCTTGAAGTAAATAATGTCTTATTTAAATCTTAGTCCGATGCTTTTTTTGTCTTTTTTGTGTCAATATTGTGCAATATTATGTTAGTCTTAGTTCCAAGTTATTAGGTTAGTTGATAAGAAAAGATATTAATAGTATATATAGTAATAAGAAAAAAGTAGATAATAGTTCTTAGGAAATTCAGAAGAAGTAGTGAAAGTCGTGATCAAGTGCGGCTGGAGGACTGGATCTTCCTCCCATTCCTTATATGGTAATTCAGAGTGAGTGTAGATTTCAGTTGTAATAATTATATACATTATTTTGATATGTTCTTTGGGGCTAGGCTATTTATCTCTCTAGCCGATAAAGGGGATCGTAACAAATGACGCCCAAACTAAAGTTTATATTGTTCCTGGACTATAATTTATTTAAGTTTACATAAAATTTAAGTACGCACTCATAGACCAGTAAAATAATTTCAAGAGCCCAATACATTTCAACTATATTTGTAGGGAAACTTTAATTTGGAATTGGAGCATGAGTGATAGCTGAAACGAGATCAAATCCATATCGATTAAAGTATTTAATTAGCCTCTTTGAATGAAGTCTTAATCGTACAATAAATATTTTTACATTTAATATCAGGAAATGCTTATATTAAACATTTAGTAAAAAATACATAGATCTTCATAATATCAGTATTATTATTATTACAGTCCCATAATACATAAAAGGAGAAATTATATTATTCAGAACGAGAAAAGAAGATAGATTTAATTTTTTTATGAGATTATTTTTGAATTGAACGATTTGTACATATTCTTTGCACTTGATAAACGTATCACAATACAACGCTAGTTAAGTAATTGCATGAGTTTATCTCGGAGATAACAGAGGAGCGAATGTGAATGAGAACAGTAACGGAAACGTTAAAACGTTTTGCGCTGCAAATTCAATTTGTCCACAAGGAACAAGTAATGTTAACAACATGGAAATTCCTCTAGAATAATTTGGATTAGAGTAGACAAATTTGGAATTGTATTTGACGGAAATACAAAAACTATTTTTGCAGAAGACTTTGTGTTCAGATTAGAATATTTGCGAATGCATTATAACATGCCTTGGGAGGAATCCGAAGTAGCAAGAGATTTTGTGATTTGTTAAAAACCACTGCGTATCAGACTGGCAAAGTCTAAAAACTTTGATAAGTTGTTATCAAGCAGTAAGATTTAATTTTGAAATAATGAGAGACCTAATTAAAAGAAAACAAACTAATAATGAAACAAAAAATGAGTAGTTTCAGAAAATATGTAAGTTACGCTTGCGTTTAATGCAACAAATTCCTGAATATAATATGATAAGGAAATATGAAAGAAAGTATAGGATAAATGGCTTACACCATGCCAATATTGATGTTTAATAAAGAGCATTAGTCGAGCCGATGCACCACAAGATCCACGCGTATTCGCGGAAGTACTGGACACTGGCGCCACCGTATGCATTTTGGGAAAAGGCCGCGGAGAACTTATTCAGGAAATGAACCTAAATATTCTTCCAATTTTCACTAACATAAAGTCCGCCAGTGGTCAACGACGTAGAGTACTGGGAAATGTGCAATTGTTTATTATTATTATATAGAACAGGAACTCCTCATATTACTATATCTCTGTCCCAACAGTGTTTGTACTTAGACATTGAATTTTAGTAAAAATTTTATTTGTTACCAGAAAATTTAAATATATGTGAAATTATTTTTCAAGATATAAATCAAGATCTAATAAAGGATGATTATAAATACCGGTTAAGACGCCATGAACTAGAGAAAATAGAAAAATTTTTACTAAAAGAAACAATAAAAGAATTCCGAACCTTTGAAGAAAATGGTTTAGGTTGTACAAGCTTAAAAAAACATTAAATAAAATGAATGGATTTAATGGAATGGATTTATCCAGCTGTACAGGGGATTACATATAAGGAGATAAACAAGATTGTGATGGTTACCAGTTTTTGATCGTAAATAATATAAATAACAGTTTTATTTCTTTAAAGTTTTGAGACTTGAAGAACAAAACATACATTATTAGTGACCAAAGGAATGATTTACAAGGAATACTTAAAACTATAATGGTTGATTTTAATAAAAATCAAAGTAATACGTTAACAAACTTATCCATTATAGTGAATATTAAAGACAATATTTGGTATAATGTTTAAAATAATAAGAAATTAATTAAATTTAAAACTAGACTTAAATCTAATAAATGAAAAACCAAGAATAAAAATAATAATAGAGATAATAATAACATATTAAAATTAATATTATCTCCTATGGAAATTTTAGATTTTAGTTACTTAAAATTTTGGCAATAAACTATTAACACCCTCAATTTTCTGTTCCACATAACCTAATGGCGAGTAATAACTGGTATTTAATCAATTTAGTACAGCATGATTTTTCAAAATATCATGTAATTGGTTGTTATCAACATATTGCAAAGATGAAACGATATTCTTCATTAAACCAAAACCACACATTGCCAAAGGTTAAATATTAGTAGAATTGTAAATATAATCACTGGAAAATGTTTGGTTTGTGTTTTCAAAATATTTGTTAATGCAATGTCTTAAAATTTTTCGTTCGAAAATTTCATATTCTTTCATTACCGTAGGAGATATTTTAAACCAGATGAAAAAAGCGTATAGAAGAATAGGTCTAATGCTCATTTTGTAAATTAATAATTTTGTATCTACTGGTAAATATTTGCTACTAAATAACCTACCAAATTAAATGTTTATATTACGTGCATTATTTTGAACTATTCGAAAATGACTATTAAATTTAAATAATTTATTAAAATTGACTCCTAAATATTTCATATTATCTACATCAAGTTGTAATTTAAGTTGTCTACTTTTGGGTACTACAAAATATTCGAAAAATTAATTTTTATTCCCCATAAATTATAAAAATGATTTACAACATTTAAGTACTTCAAATTTGATCTTAATGTGACCATGTGCATATAACATAGAATCATATGTATATAGAATAATATTCGTTCTATGAAATTCATGAGCAAAATCATGAATAAAAATAAATGTGGTTCTAAAATTGACACCACAGCAAACTGCACCAAAAGAAGAATATTCATTATTTGGGATCGTACAAATTTTAGCTAACTTTCAACTATTAGATAAATAACCATTATTAAAACAGTTATTAAAAATAACTGCTAAACAATCCAAAGCTTTCGAAGGAAATCTTTTATAATAAAATTTGAAATACCATCTGTTTCAGAAGATTTTGTATTATTTAATGTTTATGTAATTACAGAAAGTTGTCGAAATTTGTATTATTATCAATATTTAAATAAAAAAATTTTTAAGAATTGTCTGGAATTTCTATACCATTTACCATCATTTTATTAAATAAAGTTTTTTTAGAATTTCCTGAAATATTATAATATATATTACCAAGTCTATTTCTAAAGATTTCAGCTTCTTCAAGCTGAACTAGTTCCTTTATAATAATTTTTATTAACTGGATTTGTTTCGACTATAAAATATAATCTTGATTTTTTCTATCCAAGGTTCTTCTAAAAAATCTTCTTAAATCTTTTTGCCATTTGGACTTTAATTTAAATAACTTTCTAATTTTTTCCGAAATAAAAACATGTTTATCTTTTTAATTATTTTCTCACAATGATTATCCGAGATATCTAAGTTAGATAAAATAATGTTCGAAGGAGGATAACTCATTCATTTCTGAATGAATTCCAGTTTATATTTTTAAACGATGTAAATTAGCGTCGTTGCTTTAAAACAAATTCGAAACTTGAAAATTCAAGTTGAATGTTTAAAAGAAAGAGATCTGAAAAATTAGGAAGAGACTTAATGGTAAAATTTGGATTGAAAATATTCACCAAATTTGAACTTATCAAAAAATGATCCAAAAAAGAATTTCCATAAGGAAATGAAGGTATTGTATCCGAAAATATAGTAAATTCTGAGTAACTGGTTAACCTATTGAACAATGCCATACCATTACAATTATTAAACAAATCGCCCCATGACAAATGTTTTGCATTAAGATCTCCTTTATAGCAGATAATCCATTATAGGTTAAATTGTAGCCAAAATTACAAGGTATGTAAAGTGAACCAAAAATAATTATTTTTCACATAATAAAGAAATCTCAACAAATATATATGGAAACGATATGTTATCTACCATGATACATCGAAATTAATAATTTTCATTTAAGGCTATTACAACTCCTACAGCAGTATCATCTCTCACAAATGTATAATTTTATAAAACTTTTTTACAAAAAGGACTTATATGTGTTTCCTACAAAAAGCCAACATCAATCTTTTTACATTTCAAAATATTAAGTAAATCTATTCTTCTTTTATAACTAATTAGTGAATTAACATTAAAAGTTAAAATATTTATTGTTCTATTGACCATAAATTAATTCAATTTCTTTAAGAAGTTTCAGACAGTCTGATTTAGCCTCTGTTCTAGAGCACTTTTTATAGTTATAAATAATATTTAAATTATTTAAAAATCTTTACACAATTCCCTGGCAATATTTAAAAATTCTTGACTCAATGGAGGCTTTTTTAGTAAATTAACAATTCTTTGAGTATCATTAAAAGAATTTGCAAATGTTTTATTTTATTTAATATATTTGCTGCATTCCTAGAAGCCGTTGCTAGAAGCTAGGGGACTCCCATGATATATATTGATTTAATATATATGTGTAAAATATAATATGTGTAAAATCATTTGCTTTTTTGCCGGGAAGCAAAAATTGAAAAGATATATAAGTATACCGTTGGACTCAGGATTACTTTCTGAGTCGATTTAATGATGTCCGTCCATGTGGTCGGCTGGCTAGCTGGCTGTCCATGTAAGCCTTGTGAACAAAATGCAAGCCGTAGCTTTAAAAATATCTCAATGACGATGCCTATTGAAAGTGGTCCATTACTTTAACTAGCCCTCAAACAAATGTTCCCCTCGGAAAAGGGATTTAAGGTCACAAAAGTCCTAAATATAAAGAGAGATATATAATTTTTAATTGAAGTTTCAAACAAGAAAATAATTGGAAATATCGAGGATAAAATTTAGTTATTATTTTTACAATGAAATTGCATTGTTTCTCATTAATTTTTGATATAACTTATGTAATAACGATTAAACTTAAAAATTTTTCGGTAAATTTTTTATTTTAATAGTCGGTTACTGCTATTCCTTCCAGTCGTTGATATAACTATATTATCATTGTTATTACTTATAAACCAGTTTTGCATTTTAAACAAATCTAACCATTTTAATTCTAATTCAGTTAGTAATCATTTCTGTATAAGTACTCAAACTTTAGTTGATGTAGTTAAGTGAATTTGCCAATTAAGACAGTTAAGCTTACAATATAATTTGTCAAGACACTTTATATTGTTAGATTAGTCACTGCATCTCTAAGACTCGATTCGTCCCTGACTTTCAGAGAAGTACCATTCACAGCAATTTCGGTTGAATGTTTCGGACACCGTGGCTTTGGCTGACAGTTTTAACACAGCAATTTCTGCTGATAATTTCGTTGTTGTGACTTCCACGTAGGTGCAAAAATGCAAAATTGCAAATCATGGTTAAAGTGTAGGATACGTGAAAAACAGCTACGAAGTAGAAAACCCAAAAGGACAATTAATAGGTGTAATTCATGCTCAACTTTTGAAACGATAAGAATTAAAATAAATTAAGAAATTATATGACGTAAATGAGGTTTTGAAAATATTTTTATTTTTTGCTAGTAAACTAATTTAAAAGTTGATGTTATTCTCTCTAGAAACTCAGTCGAAATCATGCTGGTAGTTAGAAGAAAGAGAAGAAGATGTTAAGTATCGAGGTTATACAGATTTACCGAGTATTTAATAGCATAATATCACATAAATATCATTTTACGCTGACTTTAATTAAGAATATTTGGATTTTATTTATTCATATCCGATTTATTTTATTAAGGGATATTTGAAAATTTTTCGTGGAGTTTAGAAAAGAAAATGAGAATATTTCATTTAATCAGGAAAACAATCAGATTTGTCAATGTTTTATTTCCTTTACAATTACATATGGTGAAATGAAATCTTAAATGTTTTAATGAAATTAAAAGCATAAATCTTAATATCCGGCTCATTAAGAAGGCAAATAGTAAAATAATTGTTGACTTCCGACTTCTTTTAATAAAAATAGTAAGATTTACAAAAGACACTTTGGAAAAATGTATATAGAGTTGTTAATGGCGTTTGTAGAAATACAACGGAACAACAAAGGGAAAGGTGTAGAGTGTATATATGAAAATAATCATTATATAATGTTATTGAAGTTAGTTATAATAGTAAAATAGTATAATTAATCGAGACTTACTAGTTTAAATGTCCGTAACCATTTTGCGATTTGTTTTTGTATGATGGCCAAAGGTGGAAGAGGAAAAAGCACAGAATATACAGTTTATTTTGATTAAAGCATAAAAAAACAAAAACATTTAGATAAGTACCTCCATCTCTGGCTACTTTCAGCTAATAACAAAGTACATGTAGATTATTGTTTTTGTTTTAACAAGACTACCTGGTTTTACTTTACCATGTATAGCACAAATTTTCGAAATAACAACATTTTAACATCAATAACATAAAAGCAAAAGTACATACATTTTGAACAAGCAACATTTGAACAAGCAATTTTGTACAGTTTATAAAACTTACATTAATGTATAATTATAATATTATAATTTTTTATATTGTCTTAATTTAAATGGGTTTCTTATATTATATGAAATTTGTTCATATCATAGCATTAGCAGTGGTTCATTATTGCACCACCTGTTAGTTAATAATATATGTGATGTGTAACTGTCTATCTCACTCTTCTCTAGTATCTAAGCTTTTGAAGATGAAAAAAAAATAAAATAATAAAATATAAAATTGTTATAAGAAGACATTGGTAAAAACAACTCAATAAAGGACAACAAAAGTACTGCGGCTATAAACATATAATATATATTTTTCTGGTAATCTCAGTAAATTTCCTTTAAAATTTATAGTTAATATTCACTAAATTTTTCGATTCTTTAAAATTCAATTAAAATTGTCTTTTCTACAATAATTGACAATTTTGAAATAAAAAATGCAAAATAATTTATTGATTGTTCATTTACTTTCTACAGATCAAAGTGAAAGAAGATGTTCAAATAAAAAAATGATAAAAAATCGGAAATGGAAAAAAATACAAATATAAAAGAATGTGTTTGTTTATCAACATTGTGTTTGTAGTTATAAAAAAATCATCAACCATTATAATTGTAAATTATCATTAACTACATTGTGTATTAAAAAAGTAAAGAAATTGTTTTATATTCTGTTTATCTTGTTAAATTTTACAATAATATCTATTTTTTTGTATTAAAAAAATGCAAAATATGTAAATTTTGTAATTATTTTTTTACTTTTAATATATTAATATTTTTTATTATTCTTTAACATATATTTTTAATAAATTTGTTTTGAGTGACCAGTTAAAATATATTTATTTTTTATTGAGATCATATTTTATCAAATTATATTTGCATGTTATTTCCTAATATATTGTTTTTATTTTTATAAAAATAAACTAAACATGTTCGCCTAGTTGAAGTTTTAAACTGTTTATTTGTTCGATCATAGAGAGTAAGTTGTTGTAAAGAATTCCGAAAATCTTTTATTTGTAATCATAATGGGGAGGACTAAGCTGTTTCGTAAAAAAATAATTGCTCAATTCAGTTAAGATCTTATAATATATATATATATATATATATATATATATATATATATATATATATATATATATATATATATATATATATATATATATATATATATATATATATATATATATATATATATATATATATATATATATATATATATATTAGATCTACATGATCGGCAAAACGCATTAAATCTTTTTGGAGGAACGACAAAAACTCTAGGAAAAAAATCATATCTAATTTGTAAACCAGGTGTTATTAGACATATGCTGAAGTGGTTCTTTTAGAGAAACAATTTTAGGATTGATGGACGCAGAAGCATCTATTAGCTGTCTTGGATCTAATGCAGCAAATATTTTTTTAAATTCAGATCAATATTTTAAGATAATAAATTCTTCTGTTTTAACAACGGATGGAAAAAGTCAGAAAATTAAGGGGTTTGTCGGGACGAATATTTACGTCATTCCAAGTCTACAAAAGGATCTTTTTCTGGGAATTGATTGATTTACTCCCGTCTGGTGTTGCATACTCTGATTCATTTCAGAATCTGAATAGAATATAGGAAATGATTCGTCAAACTCTATTTAGTGATACTGAGAAAAATAGTTAAGTAGACAATTACTAACATGTTCCCTTCTTTTTTAAAAGAAGTTTTAGGAAGAACACATATAATAATTCATATTATTGACCCATTTTCCTATATTACTTGCTTATAGAGCAAATAATTTATGAAGTACTCGAAAAAAAGTAGATCTTTACCGGTTGTTCTAAACCAGGGAAAATTGATTGTGTCTGGATAGCAGGAATTTTAATGTACTGTAGGTGACGCCTTCCCATTACCACATAGAATGCCAAAATTCCAGTTTATATCGAGTTTGAATCTTAAGGATGATTTTTGGCAGATTCCATTGAATGCGGAATCCAAACAGAAGGTTGCATTTACGGTTCTGGGAAACCTTTGTATCATTTCACTTTTATGCCTTTTGGGCTTTGAAAGGACTTACAAACAATGTTCCATCTAATATACAGCCGGCTGTCAGGACGGAAGTTTTCGTCTATAATGGTTGTGTCCGCATCTTTTGAATGACAACTTAAAGTCCTAAGTGCTATTGCTCCAAGATTAAAGGAAACTGAATTGACAATTAATGTAGAAAAATCAGATTTTTGCCATCCTGAGGTAAAATATTTGGGACACTTGGTTAGGAATGGAGTAATTTCCACAGATCCAGAAAAAATGTCCGCCTTTACAGATTCTTCTCATCCCAGATCTCTGAAGCAAATTCGTAAGTATTTGGGAATGACAGCTTGGTACCGGAAGTTTATACGAAACTTTGCTGCTGTTGTAACTCCTATAACTGATTTACTGAAAAATAAGAAAACAATTATTTGGAATAACGAAGTTTAAAGAGCATTTGAAATATTAAAAAGACCCGTTTAAGCTCAGCACCCGTTTTAAATATTCCAAATTTTTCACAGCAGTTTTTCATACACTGTTTACAAGTAGAAGTAGAACTTAAATGGCTCATGTTCCAAATAAACCTCAGCATATGGCCTGCCCGATGGGTTTTAAAACTTCAAGCACATAAGTTAAGCATTCATCATAAACATTGATGATGTGTCTGCATTAGAGGTGGTAAATACGTGAGATGTAGGAGGTAAATGTGGATTTTTCATTGATATCCATTCCCAAGTTTTCAATCTTACGAGCACAAGAATAAACTCCGGACCTTCGGATATTTGACGGATGTTTGTATAGACGAACTTTAAATGCAATCGGAGATAAACTTCAAGATGACGTTGCCTTGAGGTTATGGATACCATGTGATTTGATAACACAGATTTTAAGAAAAATATTGATTAACCTTTGTCATCTTATGGTGGAATGAATAAAACGCTTGAACGAATTCGGCGATTTTATCACTGGCCAAACCTAATTGTATAAGAAAGATTTAATATTGGCATGAAAAACTCAGCAGCATTTGCATTTCCATTCCTCAATTGATACCTTGCAATATTTTTTAGCTTTCGGAAAGCATATGGTTTCCAATGGTTCAACATATTCTTTAATGAAAAAACTGGATGTGTTAGACAATAAAAGTGTGAATTTTATTCAGATTATGGCAAAATAGCATCAGAAATTTTAGATAGGCAATTTGCACGAAATAAAAAAGTGTTTCGCTGAAACTTTAAACAAAACAATTTTGAACAGGATTTTAATTCAAAACGAGCACCTACATTTCTAAGTGAAAATTAGGAAATAACTGGAATTAGTTAGAGGATTTGAAATGAAATTTCATAGGCAAAAAACGAACTTAGTATAAAATGTCTTTAAGTGCAAGCTTCATCTGTCTTTGAAGTTTAACTAACCCTAAAGTCAGGTTTTGGCTGGGGGTTTTTTAACGTGTCTACACCCTTTATTTATTGTTTAATGTTTTTATTTTAATGTTTATTTCTGAAATATATATATATATATATATATATATATATATATATATATATATATATATATATATATATATATATATATATAGATATATATATATATATATATATATATATATAGATATATATATATATATATATATATATATATATATATATATATATATATATATATATATATATATATATATATATATATATATATATATATATAATTATATATATATATATAATTATATATATATATTATATATATATATAATTATATATAATTATAATATATATATATATATATATATATATATATATATATATATATATATATATATATATATATATATATATATATAATTTTAAAATAATTTCATGATGTTCCCCGATAAAAAAGTGTTAAATTTTAACAATTTTAACAAAAACTTTAAGAATTTTGAATAGCTTTAAACATGATCCGGAAAATTTGCATTCCGCTGCCGGAAGCCTTAAATTAATCGTTTTTTTTTTTTTTGTCATTTAGTACATGTAAGAAGCTTCAATGTATCGTTAGAAAAGCATTAATTGAAATGACAAAATATTTGACAAAATATGTTTAAATAAAACTTATATATCTAAATATAACAATAATACATAAGTGCAAGTTATTGTTATGAAAATTGTTCAATATTTTACCATATTTCAAATAATTTTAAACGAATTCTTGATAAAGATTTAGTCATCATACCGCTGCTTGATTTTCTTGTTTTAATCAATGAAGCAATGTGTTTCGTCCTTTTGTGAAATTCGGGATTTTGAGTAGAACGAATTGCAACAGTGTTGTTGATTCGTATTTGTATCGTGGTGTTTGATTTATAACTTCATTAAAAATAGTTTTAAATAAACTACCTCTTTATTAGCAGCAACAATCTCGGCTACCATTGCTTGTCTCTGACTTAATCATGTTATAGACCTACAGACATATGTCAATACCACACTGGAAATTTAATGAGCAGTAGAAACACACACTCCAAAATCCGCAACACTAAAGTATTCTAATGATTTAGGATTTTTTATTGTACATTATTCCAGCATCTAATGATCCAGCTATTTATGTATCTAAATACAAGTATTATATGTTGGATTCTCTAGATATTATTAAAAAAACTTACGCTATATACAAGATCAGTCGTTTAATACATTTTTGTCAAATTCTGCAACCAAACCATCATCAACATATAATAAAATTATTTTTTTAGCTTTTGCGTTAGCTTGAAAACCAAGTTTTTTTAATATAATTTCCAATTCGTTTATTCCAGCACCTTGGAGACTGTTTAAGTCCATGTATGCTTCTTTTCTTCTAATTCTCCACACCAAAATTCTGTAAAACGTCGAATTGAGCCAAATGTAAACATTCAGGGACAATACCAATTATAGATAGACTAGTTGTCATTCTAACCACAGGAATAAATATTATATATATTTGTTCACTCTCAATAGCATCTTTGTATGTATTTGGATCTCAAAATTTATTAAAAACATAATTAATAACTTTACGATTACGCAAATATTTTAAATTTGGAATAGCGATATCAAAATCTACTTCTCTGCGATGCTTACTTGCTATCGATTTGGTATCTATCACTCCGTAATTCAGACTGTTTATGTATATCATCATTGATTTCCATTACAACCCATTAGGAAACCTTTTATTGCTTTCTTATCCCATTAATGTCATAGTTCAAATGGGCTAACCCAATTTCCCGTCCTGCTGAGCAATGGAATTGCGGATTTCCCAAACTCAGCTCACAAAGACTTATTAGACATAAAAATCGCCTTCATTTTTTATGTCTAATAAAATCTCCGCCATTGTCGCTGAGAAGGATATTAATTATGTGGTCTCGATTTTTCACATGTATTGACATTCTCAAAATGCAGCCATATTTGAAATTAGTAAAACTCTCTTTATATGCTATTAAATTCCTGAACTGTTATATGAAGGCACTAGACAACAAACATCTTTGATACAAGTTCATCTGTCATGTCTTACAAATGGTAATCTACATGATTTAAATTAAAGTAAATTATTTAAATATATCGATATTGGTATAGTATTGTTCTTATACAATAAATCACCTGATTTCCGATTTCTAGTTAAAACGATTTCACTTTGAATATAAATATTGTTGGAAAAGATTTAAATTCGCACACGGAACACGTAAAGGCTTCATTTATAAAAGTAACGTATCTCGTAGCACCATTATTAATCCACTAGTCCGTTGTAAATGTAATTGAATTAACTTCATCCGATAATAATTGAAGAGCCACATCACAAACATTTATTTTTTGAGACCTAACTGGATGATCACTTGAAATCCATTTGTGACATTCTTTCAACTTTTCCTACAGTAGTAGCAAATTTAATTTTTTAATGTGATTTTCTAAAGTCTTTTTATTTTTTTAATCTGTCTTCTTTTTTGGTAAGCCTTCAAAGTTTCTTGAAGACAACACTTATATATATTATTCTTTTTTATTTTTTTTATATTGACAAAACTGCATTATCAATACATTTAATGACCATCTCTTGTTAGTATCATCCAAATTGATTTAAACATTTTAAATGAACTTGTCAAAAATTTAATAATTTTGCATATTATTAAAAGCTCTTCCTATTCAAACCGTTGTTTATTTCATCGAACAAATATTTCAATATTCCATAACATTTTAACTAGTTGATCTTTTGATGTTTGATTCCTTATCCAATAATTATACCCTACAACACCGTAGGTGATTGTGGTATTATGCGTTTGTGCAGATGTTTGTAACGGACAGAAAAAATAGTCCTACCACCACTTTAAGTAATACCGTACGAGGATCGGTCCATTACAACCATTCTTCCAAATATCAGATGGAAATTCATAAATCGCACATTTATTTGGGTATTGCAATAATACTTATTCAAGCTAAAACTGCTGTGCGAAGTTATACGATTAATCTGCTAACTCCCATATAATCCTCCATTATTAAAAAATTTTATATAGTTTGATTTTTGAAACAACACGCACTGTATTTGATATTCTCAGCGTTGAATGAAATTTGCTCCATTTCTGTTTTGTTTTTTTTTATAAAATTAATTTTTAAATAAAATTTAATTAACTATACTATTTCAATTTTCAATATGATAAGAGATTATCACATTTCCATGTGGAAATACCCAAAATCTCAACCCCGAAACTTAAAATATAAAATATACAACGGTATTTTTATGAGATTAGTAGAAATTTTTATAGAGATTAAGAAAGACTTTCAAAATACAATTTTTTGACTCAATTCGTAAAGGATTTTTTGCACAATTTTTAAAAATCAACATACCTGAGTTGTGAGACTTTGGGCACCGCATGTATCTCAGCTCTAAACATATGAAATTTCATTTAGAAATCCCCAACAGTTAACGGTTACAGACAATTGATTTAGACACGTCATACATTGTTGACTATATATGGTAGCTACCGATTTTTTCTTAAATATATAATAATTTTATACGAGATTTAAATCCACATTGCGGGGAAACATTTTAATAGGGGCAAGCTAAAATTATTGATCAATCATCACCGATTCTAAGTTTCATCAAGATATCTTAAAAAATGCAACCTGCATTTTGTTCACAAGGTTTACAGCCGTTCAGCGGACTGAGTTGAATGTATACATAAATATAGTGATAAAACAGTTTTTCTGCTCGTTTTAAACAACCTGCACAACCGCGTTATGGTGGTATAGGGTATAAATACGAAATAGTACATACATTTCAGGTTATTTTCATTATTATATATTGCATTGTTCAAAAAATGTGTTTTAAACATAAAATGTTTAAAATTTTATATACCCTCTTTACTTTTTATGATGGTGCAGGGTATAATTATAAAAAAATAATTAAGTAAAATTAAAGTACATATTTATTTTATTTATTTATTTATTTTAAATAAATATAAACAATAAAAATAAGAAAAGAACGTGATCGGCTGTAATTCACGCAATACAATCTTGCCTGATATTCCCCCTATCCTTGTCTGATGGGAGTGAAATAGAAAGACTGCACACGAAATTAAATATTCACAATAAATATATTAAACTAAGGTCAAAAGTTCATAATTAAAAAAATATTTTTCCGTTAAAATATGAGTCATCCTGTAATTTCTTGTATTAAGCCTCATGCAGTCAGAATTGTAGTTATTACATACTATAAACTCTAAATTATTATAACGCCGTTGGTTACAGATTTTATAGACACCGAACTCTGATCACTGATCATATTAATTATTTTTGTTGTGTTTTTTTTTTTTTTGCTTAAATTGTTTAGTTTTTTGTTTTTATTGTTTTAATACCCTCTTTAATTTTTAAATCGCCTAATTACAAGAAAATAATTTTAATTCTAAATACAAACAATTGATTATGAGTCGAGATGAAAAACTTTCTTGGTATCATGGAAAGATTTCTCGTGAATATGCCGAAGAGCTAATAAGAAATGGTATGTTATTAACTTTTATTTTTTAAATAATCTTTAAATTGGTGGATGATATTTACCGTGCTTTTTTATATAGAGGGCAGCGAAGATGGAACATTTCTAGTTCGAGAAAGTAATACTGCAGCTGGTGATTTTGTGTTAACATTAATGTACCAGGGCGAGGTTTGTCATTATCAAATAAGACGTCATGGCGAAGACGCTTTTTTCTCAATTGAAGATAAGGTCAAAATTTTACATGGTTTAGATACTTTGGTAGATTTTTACCAACAGGGCGCAAATGGTTTAGTTACAAAATTGACTAAACATATTCGAAAGGACCCTCCTCCTAATGGCACACGTAGCCATGGAAGCACCAATCTTTTGCATCGTGCTGTAACTAACAACAATCATGTTGTAGTATCTGAACTTTTAAAGTGTGGTTATCGTAATGTGGATGCAAAAAATCAATATGGACAGACCGCAATGCATTTGGTCGCACTAAATGGTGACGAAAATATGCTAAAATTGTTAATCAATGCAGGTGTAAATGTTAATTGCATGGATACTGATAATTTTATGCCTCTACATGTAAGTAAAAATTTACACTGAAGAAGATGTGGATTTTCCCAATTGAAAAAGTAAAAATATTAATTCAACGACTACAATTAATAAATGGAATATCGTGTAAAATAACATTCCTAATTTGCGTCAATTTCTTGGTCGTTTGTTTCTTGCTTTTTACTTTCATTTTGAAGATAATTTACAAAAGATTTCATTTCATCCGGAAAAAATATTCAAAAAAATTTAGCAGACGGCCTTTTACCAACAGAAATATGAATTACTTTGTGTGTCTTGACTGTATTTATGTCTTAAATCTGGATTTCTACGCTATTGAATTCAAACATCTTGTAAATTTCATAACATAAAAAAATATTTTTTTTCGTTTCATAGTAAAAGTATGATAACGATATGGGTATCATTTGAAATATCTTCAAAAGACCTTTGGAATGATATACAAAAATTTATCTATTATTACCCATTAAGAAAAAATAAAAATAAAATAATTGATATGCTTTTTTACAATGACTTGTTTCAAAAAAAATACGATATCTCACATCAAAAGTACGGCACTCTCATTCATATCAAAACTTTTAAGTGACAATTCAAGCTACCAATTGAAATCATTAACTACTAAAACGAATAATTAAAAAATTACAATGTTCATTAGTAATTATTGAAAATTTTTAAATTTAATACACTTAAATACGTTCTATAACTCATGATTTATGGAAAATGTTTCTTCACGAAGTCTTTTATCACAGTAGAGAAAGTCCCTTGGACTTGAACATACAAAAACTAAACTATAAAGAAATATAGTTTCATTTTAAATAAAATAAATCCCAAACAAAATATGTCCCAAAAGCTATGAAATCAAAATTATTATTTATTTAGTTCGATATCTATGGTATTAATGTGTTTATGGTATAAAATTAGTATTAAATAAAATCTTGAAGTACACAAATCTTAAATTTAATTCTTAGTAACTATTTTGCCCAAATATGTCGGACAAAATCCTTACGTTTACCATCTAGATAGAATCAACAGGAGCATATTTTGTGGTACTTTTTTAATTCTTAAGGGTATTCTTTGATTTTGAAATATAAGTAATATATAGACCGAATGAATAAAGATGTAATTTGAGTGTATTGCATGGTACTTTTTGGGTTTTTTTGATTCTTTTTTCACAAAAGTTAACCCAACGCATCAATATCTTACTAAATAAAAAAGTTATATAAGTTATATAAGAATTTTGAAATTAATTTTGTTTTTGTTCTGTTATTTCCAAAGAAATAGAAATTAAGATTTGTCAATTTTAGGTAGTTTTTCCCAAATCTACTTAAAGAGAATACATTTTTTTTAGTATGCTTGTCGACATCAGCCAGCATCATTCATACGAATATTAATAACTGCTAATGCTAACGTACAAGGACGCAATATAAAAAATGGTTACGTACCATTACACGAAGCAGCGAAACACGGAAACTTGGATGCTGTTAAAGAGTTATTGGCCGTTAAAGCTCCACTCTTGCCTCGAACATCTATGGGTGAATTTCCAATAGATTTGGCTAAAGAAGCCAACCATGTTGATGTTGTTTGCTATTTGGAAGCTTATAAATTATGCCCAGCAAATACGTTGAAATCACAGTGGTATCACGGAACATTAACAAGAGATGAAGCTGTCGATGTTGTGAAGAATTTTGCTACACAATTAAAAACTGATACATCAGATTTAGATACGTCTGGCTGTTTTTTGGTGCGGTTTTCAGAAAGAAAGGTTTCTGGTTCAGGATACGTTCTTACATTACTCTTTGATAATGTTGTGAAGAATTTTATTATATCTCAATCGGTAAGTTTTTTTTTATAATTTTAAAAATAAATTTTTAAATAATGAATACAATGTATAGGTGAAAAATTTCAAATAAACACAAAGAATAATTTGTATCAATCAAAATTCAATAAAAAAATATTTCAGAATTATTTTCTTCCAAAAATCATTTTTTAACGATTTCTCAAGTAGTGAAACAAAATAACTTTGAAATAATTATAAATATTTTGTTGAAACGTGTAACATAATAAAATTAGGTACGAGATTGTGCAGGAGGGTTGGCCGTAAACAATATTATATATAAAACCATAATTTATAGCACAATATAACAAACATTTCTAAATACACAAAAATTGATCACTGTAGTCATTTAATGTTTTGTACATTATTTTGTAAATAAGCTTTCAAATTTTGATGCATGATCCAAAATTCATAGTGATATAATTCATATAGGATAAGATAGCAACTCAACATAAAGAGTTTTGCCTTCAGATGCCCAGTCGATTTCTTGACATGTTTTTCTTTTGTATTAGAAAAATGTGTGTCTTCAAATATAAGAAATCTATTCTGATATACACATCTACTCATAAATTTCAACGACATGAAATTTTTGAAAGACCAAATGACGCATAGTTGAAAATTATTATTTCATATGTAACTTGAAGATTGTTTATTTTTCCATTAAATCGGTGTTAATGCGGACTTTTACTATAATTGTGAAAGATAATTTTGTTTCAGTCGTTATTGTGATACTATGAAATACTATTAAAATCACAGTCGTAAAGCAGCTCTGGGTGAGTGAACACATATAGCGTCATCGTCGTTATCTCTTAAAGACGGTCAGGCTTTACTCTGTTTGCTTACCTTCGAGAGTTTTGCGTCTCACTCTTGCACATTGATGAATGCCCAAGCATCGCAGAGCAGTATTGGTAACCGTTACGGGGGGATTTATATATTGTATACAATGTACGTGTTCATTTGAAACAAATAAATTTAACACATATTTTTAAATGTTTAAAATTTTAATGACAATTTTTCGATCACTACGACTATTGATTAATGAGGTTAATATATTCCTTAATGCGGTTAATATATTTCAAAAAATGCTCTTTTAATAACCACTAGTGGAAATTGCAAATTTACTTCACCAACTCTACCAAAATGTTGCAGTTTTTAATGTTTCATTATTGAAACATATATGTGTTTATATGTATAAATCGACTCAGATTTGGTTCAAGACTATAAAAACTTTATGGTCTTTGATGACACATTTTTGGTGTAATAACCAGAATGCAAAGTATACCCTCTTCATTACTTGTGGTAGTGGAGAGTATAATAACGAAAAAATACCGTGATTTACATCCATATTTCTACGATATGATAACACCTTTATTCTAAAATCTAATGTAACTATACCTTTATTTTCAGTCAAAATATTTGTTTATAGATGATGGTCCATTTCTGCCATCATTAGAACATTTGGTAGAACATTTTATGCGTTTTGCTGATGGTCTTCCAGTCAATCTAAAATATCCAGTAATTCCAAAACCAAAACCACCTTTACCTTTATTCTCAACAATGCCAAGATCAAGTCATAAGAAATCGTCAGATGCCATACATGTGCCACTAAAAATACAAAGTCCTACTGATGGAGGTTATCAACAATTGCCTAAAAAACATGCTCAGACGCTTGCTACAACAATAAATCATCATAACATGAAAAAGAAATCAAAAGAACATTCGAATTCAGTATTCAGTACTTTACGATTGCGTAAACATAAACAAAAGGCTAAATTTCATTCAATAGATCATAAAAATAATGTTGGCCCAAATGATGATGAGCAATTAAAGCAAGCAGAAAATTTATTGAAAGGTTTGTCATTTTCAACAGATTTTTCCGGCCTAAATACAAGTGTAGAGGGTAACGTTGGTACCACTAAAACTGATGAATTCTACAATGTTCCAAAAAATAATACAGCTATTGATAAGAATATTATACTAAAGGAAATTCAAGATGCCAGTTCAAAAGTTTCTTCAGTATGCGCAAATGTGGAAATTGAGAAAAAGACTGATGAGGAAGTTGAATATTTTACTGAGAGTGATTTAGTTATTGAACGGGAGCGTTGCAGTAAAATAAGCCACAAAAAGTATTTCATTTTTTATATTTAATAATAATTGTTAATTAAAACTTTTATTTTCAATTTTACACCAATTATATAGTTCATTTCCTTTGGTTAATGCTAACGGATATATACCAACAGTTGACATTAGAGTGTTTAAGGAACGTAATGATTCTGAAGTAGAATATTTTTCTAATGACGTTTTAGAGGCTTCAGCAGCTGAGTTGAGAGAATTTTCTAAAAATCCGGAACGCCTTGATTCTTTAATATCAACAACTTCGAATGAAAGCTCTATCGCTCGTTATCTGAATCGTGAAAATAGCAATGTTTCGACAACCACGCATAATTCAGAATCTGCTTGTGGTGGTATAGGGTTCGATGGGACTAAACCAAATTATCTTATATCACGAGATTGTTTGCTACTTGAATCAATTGTGGGCGAAGGTGAATTTGGCTCGGTTTATAGGGGATTTTTAATCCAAAGAGATGTTGAATCCGGAGTTGAAATTAAACGTCGTGATGTTGCCATCAAGACATTACGTGATGAACACTGTCGCACCAATAAACAAGAATTTTTGCGTGAGGCCTCTGTTATGATACGCCTTAAACATCACTGTATAGTGCAGTTAATTGGAATATCGAAAGGAGAAACACTAATGATGGTCCAGGAATTGGTTCCGCTTGGGTCTATGTTACACTTTATATTAGATCACAAGGAAAAAATTAATCCAAATTATGAATTGAAATTGTGGGCATCTCAAATTGCTTGTGGTATGAATATTAAGTAAATGTTACTTATTTAAAACTATATTGACCCAACTCTTATCTTAGGAATGCAATATTTGGAGCAACATCATTTTGTTCATCGCGATTTGGCAGCTCGAAATATTTTACTTGCTTCCAGAAATCAAGCCAAAATAAGCGATTTTGGCTTATCACGAGCACTGGGCAGTGACAATGATTGTTATCAAGCCAGTCAAGGTGGTAAATGGCCCATAAAATGGTAAGATACATACAAATTCACATTATTGTATTTTCAATAATTTTACGAAAATATTAATTTTTATTTCAGGTATGCACCCGAAAGTTATAACAATGGTATCTTTTCTCATGCAAGTGATGTGTGGTCGTTTGGTGTAACACTTTGGGAAATGTACTCATTGGGAGAACCACCTTATGGTGATATACTTGGTAGAGAAGCAATTCAATTAATTGAGCACGGTCGACGTTTACCACAGCCCCAACTTTGCCCACTTCACATTTATAAAATTATGCAAAATTGTTGGAATTATAAACCCAAAGATCGCCCTACTTTTCGTTATTTAACTGATTTCTTTGCACGGGATCCTGATTATCAAAACATTTTAGAATTAATTAAAACAGAAAATATATCCTAAAAATTTTTACAGTTTATTAACATATAATTGAAAGTGCAATTAAAATTCGATTCATACAAAATGTTGTGTTCCAATTATTAATAATGTTAAATCTATCCATCTCATTGTGTCAAATAGAAAACATTTTCCTAAAAAAATTAAATAATATAATATTTATCAGTAAGTATTAAAATAATTCCAATTTGTATTGTACATACACATGTATGTGTTTTTGAAATAAAATAAAAAATTGTTATTAAATTTAATGGTGTAAATTATTAATCTCGTGCACTGTTCAATAATATATGACAGCGTAATATTTTACAAAAATGACACAAAGTTTTATAAGACATTTATACAATTCTTATGTGAATAAAATATTAAAAATAGTGATTGCTCAAGAGATTCTGTGTCGAGTCCTAAAAAGACTCGGTTTAATTAATTTGCTTTTTCCCTTGCCATTAAATGAAATAATGAATAAATGTTAAAAAAAAGTATTCAATTATAAAAAAAAAAAATAAATTTTAAATTTTCGTGATCTCAAAAGGAGACAAAAAGGTATTACTGTGTGTTATTTTTATTGTACAATAGAAACATGAAATAAAATAATCAGTTCTTTTTCATTAGTTCCACTTCTGCGTAAACGTAAGTATTCCAAGATCTAATCGTATAATGTTGACATCCACCTATTTAATTTAAAAAAAAAAATTTAAATTTTTCTTTACGAATACGAAATATTAGAAAAAACGCTTAAACTTTTAATTTATTTAACTAATAATAATAATAAGCATATGCAAAATAGAAGAAAAATGTATAAATTTTATTTGAATTATTAAATAAAAATAATAATAATGAATTACAAAATATACAAATTTTATAATTTTATATTAGTAACGGTAGTTAAGAACTTTCAGAATATAATAAAAAATTAACATCTTCATAAAACATTTCATCATAAAAAGTGTAACGATTTTAATTAGGGTGAAGAAACAAACGATTTCGAGTTTTAAATCAAATATATTTTTCACATACTATTAATGGCCTGTTTAACATTATCAGTTGATGCCAATTTTAAGGCTTTAATAATTCCATTAAAATTTGTTTCGTTGTACGGACTATTTTGCAATTGAGAAACAATCGGTAATCGCTCACCACTTGGCAGTACAATATTTATTTCTGACATTAAACCCTATAAAAAATAATTAAATTATTAGAAAACAAACTTTACTGTATATAATTTGATATTTATATTTTTTATACCTTTTCGACTTCTACTGTAAGTTTCATTTTTAATTGCTTATCCCCATCTGCTTTAAGTGACAAATCTTTTTCCACTGTAAACTTTGGCGTTTTACCAATCACCCAATCCCATGAGCTAAATTCTTGGCGTAATTCTTCAATACCGGGGAACCATTTCTCTGTAGGGTTGACTAGCTGAAATCCACGTTGTTTCATTGTCTGAGTGCTCCCACCGTCTTCCAATTCTGTCGCAGATGTGCGCAAAAATTCATAGCCTACCGCAGACAGCAATTGAGGAACATTTACGCTGCGATTTACATCACAGATGTTCCTTATTGGTGAACGTACCGAAGCAGTAGCCTTGCTAATATAATTTGCCTGAGGAAAACAAAAATGTATGCTTATAATATTAATCTTAACTAAAAACATTCAATAATCCTAGAAACGGCCAAATGTGTAATGAACAATACAATGAAATTTTTCAAATACAAGAACGATTATCAGTTCTTTAAAAATAATTATACATAATTAATTAAGAATTTATTTGTCCAATATTTATTCAATGAAAAAGTACTATTTATTCTGACCATATAGAAAATATCTTCAGATTTTGCTTGAAATTTATGAAATCTTTGCTGAAAAGGTATAAATTATCGCATAATTATCTAAGTTCTAAGACCGTATGCAAAAAAGTATTTAAACTTTTGACCTGAAGAACACATTAGTTATCAAGAACTTTAAGGTTAAAGTCGGGGTTTTAAGAAATCCTATCCAAAAACACAATTTTGACATACAAACTACTTTTGGTTTTATTTTCGCAATACCTCTTGTTTATTTTTCTCTTTGTTGTTAGTAATTAAAAATTTCGAATGTAAATTCAATCGAGTATTAAAACTTTTAAATATTTATCTTCTTTCAAAGAAAATAAATTGTTTTTGAAATATTATTATCAAATTCATAAAAAACGATTGTATAAGCCATATGAATTAAATCGAACTATGACCCCATAACATTTGGCGGACAAAAACAGTATTCGAATAACGAGCTTATTTTTAATTGGTTTGTTTGTAATGTATAACACTTAAATATTTTGTTATAATTTAATATTTAATTAGAATGAAATTTATTATTATTAATTTTATTATTATTTATTTATTAATTTTTTAATAATTAAATTGTAACAAATTAAATGTAGTTTCAAAAATTTATTCAACTTACATCCTCTTTAACTAAAGCTTTTCCAAGATGTAACTTATTAGCACTTACTAATAATGTACAATGATGATATGCATTAGGATGACCCAATTTTGCTGCTGTTCCAGAAATCTGTAATATCAAATCATATATAAGCATTTTATTTTCATAAGAGTAAAACGTATACAAAAGTTTAACTAATAAAAAAATAACTATTTTATTTAATAAAATAGATTGAAAAGGAGGAGACCACAGTTGTTCTCATGCCATGGACAAACTCCTAACCCAATATGTTGGCCAGTTATGCGCTCATCTAGGAACTGATCATTTATAGGAACACCACTTTACTAACGAACTTTTCAAGTGACTTATGTCTGATAGGGTTTCATATCTATGCATACGCCTTCGTCTGATACTTCGAAGATCAAACACTCCCTAATCGCTCGAACTTCCGCCTGGAAAACAATATTTAGATTTGGCAAAAACAAGTCCTTACAAGTACTTTTTCAAGGTTTTAAGTGTCCAGGAGTGAAGTTCCGTGATAGTCGAGCCCCAATTGGCCTCAACTCAACGGATTGTGAACTTTTCCTCGAGATTATATACTGGTGATATGATTTGTGTTTGCATTTAATCCAAATAACATATATTTGTTGGAAAATAATTTATTCAAATTTACTTTCATTTCAATGTATATATTTTATTAAGTTAATTTTGAAATTTTCGTTGAATATTGTTCATTTTGTGAAAATAGTTTAATTGATTGAAATTGATTAAACTGATTAAATTATGGAAATTATAAAAATTTAAAAACTTGACTTTAATTATTTCATCATTGGTTATAGGCCTAGAACAGCGTTAAAGATTCTGTGGTTAATTTAAATTTTGTTCGAAATATATGAAATATTTTATCGTCACCGCAAAAAATAAGAAATAGAAATGTCAAATTTCAATTTTGAAATAAGAAATTGAATGCAGAGAATTACTCACGGAATATACAGATACAAAGTCTTCTAATTACTCAATATATATATGATATTGTAGAGATTGCTTTAAATGATAATGCAAGTCAACATGAAAAGCATACATGGATAATGATGAATAAAAAGGCCCTTGCGACAAAAACGTTGGTGTGACAGGTTCTGAGCTAAAATATCTGAAGGGTTGTAAGTCTGTAAATAAAGCGTGGAGCAAATTAGAAAATATTTATAGGGCGAAAGACCCAACATGGAACATTTATTTAAACTGTTGGTCCGATTTAAATATTTACTGGATGAAAAATATAGAAACCAAGTTAATAAATTTCTTTTATTAGTAGACGATTTAAATAATGTTGATATTAATTTCCCAGGCGAATGATTAATTTCTTTATTATGCAGTTTAACACCATAATTAGAAAACTAAAACTAAAGAAAGCAGAGATGAATTAAATTGAAGAACTTAAAAATAAAATTCTAGAAGAGGAATTAAGAAGAAGTGATAATAGTTTGGATGTTAAGGTGCAATACATGAAGTATTCGCATTCCTGTTTTTAATTGTACACCAAATTTAAATCATTCAAAATTCAAACATATTAAATGGTTTCAAAGTGGTAATAAAAGGTCATGTGAAATCGCAATGTTATTTCAAGAATAGAGCTAATAATTTAAATAGTACTATGCTGGTGATCAATTCTTGTGTCTTAAGGATAAGAAAACTAATGAATTAATTTTAGACAGTGGTCTATCGTCGCATGTTTGTGATATGAAAGAGGCATTCATAGGTATGAAAGAATATAAAAGTTATTCTTTTTGGAGATAAATTTCATGTTTGTGAATTGGTGAAGGTAAAATTGTTAATATTAATATTATAATATTAATATGAAATCTAATTTTCTTTTAATAAGCAAGAAGACTGAAAAAGGATATTCTGTAATTTTTTTTTAAAAGATGGTCGAAAATTTTAACTCAAGATTATTAAATATTTATAATTTATAAAATATAATCAGGTTTAAAGGGCCATTTAATGCTTAATGAAGAAAACTCAAAGGATTATATGTGGGATAAGCGTTTCGGACATCTAAATCTGAATGACCACCAAAAATTGGAGAGAAATGAAATGGTTCGGGAATTGAAAGGTAATACACCAACTAATTTTGATTGCATTACTTCTTAAATCTTGTAGGTAAACTGTAAAACGATAAAATCAAATTGGAACAATAATTTCAAATAATTTACTTGAATAAATAGATTCCGATATATGTGGGCCAATGAAAATTAAATCTTAAGGTGGTGCGGTATATTTTAAACCCTTTATAAATGATTTGATGATAAAACTATTATATGCTATACACCACAACAAAACAGAGTTACAGAAAAATCAAATAGAAAGCTATTGGAAATGGTTCGATGAATGCTAGAAGAATCTAAGTTACCCAAATCATTGTGGGTTGAAGATTTAAATAATAGTGTCTATATTAGAAATAGATCACGTAACAAGATATTGGAAAATTATAATCTTTACTAAAGATTTACTGGAAAAAGCCATGAGTATCTTATTTTAAAACTTTTGGATGCAATGTTGTGGTTCTAAGTAAGAAACCAGGTCGATCAAAAATAGACCTAAAAGGCAAATTTGAAATAAAAATATTTGAAATAAAAAATACTGATGATGTTTATGGTTTTATTGAATACTCCCCCAATAATAAACAATCAAAATATTATTCAAGAACCAGTCATGATGGTAATGAAAATGAAGTATTATTATTCTAATCAAAATTGTTGGATAGTGAAGAAATTTCAGATTTCTATGGTTTTGACGAATGTAATGAAAACCAATCTTATAATGAATTTCCAAATGCTTGCGGTAAGCTAAAGAAAGGCACCCCCAGATCATTAATAAATGGAAATCCTGGCCGTTCTCGTAAAATATATAAATTAGATAATGTAGAAATAAATGTAATTAA
Source organism: Cochliomyia hominivorax (assembly GCA_004302925.2). Taxonomy (NCBI): domain Eukaryota; kingdom Metazoa; phylum Arthropoda; class Insecta; order Diptera; family Calliphoridae; genus Cochliomyia; species Cochliomyia hominivorax. The sequence goes on from PYHX02000494.1 coordinate 35,238,236, forward strand.
TGATTTTAATACTGATCCTAAAAGAGTGAAAGAAGAAATAAATATTGAAGAGTACGATAAATGGCAAGACGCGATGAAAAAAAGTACAACTCATTAAGAAATAATGTAACATGGGAAAAATGTAGAAAAACCGAAAGATAAAAATGTGATTGGTTGTAAATGGATATTTGAAAAAAAACAATCGGTAAGCTGATGGTTCAATTGAAAAATAAAAGACACGATTAGTTGCTCTAGGTTAATTTCAACAAGATAATCAAAATTATAAATAAACTTATGCAACATACGTCAATGATTCGTTTAATATTATCATTGGCAGTTAAGTATAATTTGTTAGTAAAACATGTTGATGCAGTAACTGCTTACTTAAATAGTGACTTAAAGGGGGAAGCATACAATAGATCCCCGACTTTCGTCGTTTCTATTTACGTCGCTTTTTAAGATTTGAAAAAAATTCGATTTGCGTCTTTGAAATTTCAAATTGTGCTAATTATTCCAGCATTATCATTTTTAGCATCAATGATAACAGTTATCGTCACTTGAACGTTAAGTTTTCTGATTGCGTTAAAAAAAAGGGGATTCACTTTTCATTATTATTTAAGTGCTGAGCTAAGAAGAAGAAGTGTTTGGTTATGGTTGGAATATAGTGTGTAATTTGCCAAAGTATATTAAGGACGTAAGAAAAGAGTCAAAGTAAAACATTTGAAATAAAAATTACATTAATTAATAAAAAGTTTTAAATCGGGAGAAAAGGCTTTTAATATTGCAATAGCTTTTGGACTAGCAATTAGCTGAAATTGTTACACTCTCAAATATAAACAAGATACTATTCCTTGTTATTTAAAATGGAATCCCTTCCTTCAGTTTAGATACATGATATTTATACCGACCTTAAGAAAAAACCGCGCCTAGTAGTAACGGAAATTATTTTTTTTACAATATGCACAATATTGAATATTTTCCCCAATTAATTAAAAATAGGAAAAGTTGAATCGATTTGCGTCGTTTTTCATATCCCTATTAACAATGCAAGTCTAGGCTTAAGTGTATATGAAACAACCTCAAATGTTCATTAAAAGGGACAAAAATTTAGTATGTAAATTTAAAAAACTATATATATGGCCTTAAACAACTTGGTAGAATCCGAAATCCAAAAATTAATGAAATTTTAATTAAAATGGGATTTATTCAATGCAAAACAGAAATTAATATAATTGTACTTTATATTGATGATTTACTTTTAGCATGTTCTTGCAGTAAAGGAATAGAAGATATTGGAAAAACTTTAAACAGTACATTGATATCGAAATTCGCAGGAACAGTGTTAAATACATGTGAAGATGAAAATTGTAAAGAGATGAAAGATGTTAAGAAATATCAATCATTAATTGGAAGTTAAATGTATTAAGCAACGATTTCTAAATCTAATATTGCTCATACATTTTGGAAGTTAGTTAGTAGCCAAACATATATACGTTATTTAAATTTAATTGAATTATCATTACATTTTTCTAAAGATGAAAATGGTTTTAGTGCTATTAGGATGCAGATTCGGGCCCAAATATTATTGATAGAAAACCTTATAGTACTTTAGTTCTATTTTTCGCAGAACATTGTGACGTTAAGTTCAATGGAAGCAGAATGCATTGAGATGTGTCAAGCTGAGCTATAAAAAATACATTTTTATAGAAGCCTAAAATAAGAACTGGGAATTAAATAACTAATTAAAAAGTCAACTGTTTTATATTACGATGATCAAGGAGCTCAATACCTAACAAAAAGCCAGATCACGATGGAAAGAAGCAAACATATTGATATAAGATACCACTATATTAAATAAAACTACAATGCTCAAGTGATATGCTTAGGGTATGTGCCAACAGAAAATAATATTTCCTGATATTTCGACAAAATGTTTACTAAACCATAGTTATTTTTGTTATCATTTAAACATGAAATGATAAATCTTGTAAATTTGTTCACTTAATTTAAAATTTGTGAATTGTAATTAATAAGATAATTTACATTGAGAAGGTGTTTGATAGAAAATACTTTATTCAAATGTACTTTGATTTCAATGGAAACATTTTATTAATGTACTTGTTGAATAATTTTTATTTTGTGAAGATATTTTAATTGTTAGAAATTAATTGAGCTGATTACAATTTTTTATAATAAAAATTAAAAAATTTTACTTTATTTTATCAATTTTTATTAAAAAAGAATTCAATCAAATTTAAAAAATATTTAAAATTAGAGTAAAACAAATAAAAATAACAGTTATAAACTATTATCAATCGATCTATTTACAATTGGATTTCCGATCCGGAACGACGCTAGTCACATTCATCCAAAGATTGACAACCCAGCGACTGCTGTATGAATTGGAAGTTTTTTTCTAGAAATCGCCTAATAACAACAGTTTCAGTGCATTTAAAATGACAGATTCCGAATTAATTTTATAAAATATTAAAAATTTATAATATAATAATAAGTAGCCAACTACAATATAACTTTGTTCGATTCCATTAATAAATATACTTCTTTTTTATTTACAAAATTATTATACTCGGCTCCTACTAAAAATAGATGAATGGAAAAACATAGAAGTTAATAGGTCAAAAAGCTTTATCATAGTAATACGTTATAAAACATAGACAGACGATAACAAATATTTATAGTACATAAAATAAAAACAAATCTTCAAAGTCACAATTAAAATATACATATGTATGTATACGTAAATACAGTAAGTTGCAAAATAATAGCAAAGCAAAAATGGGAAATAAGTTGTTAGAATAAGTAACATTTAGAAAAATCTTTGAACTAATAAAAATTTCCAAATATTTTTCTTTAATTACACAAATATTAATACAATCAGCACTACAACGGATCTACGGAAAAATGGGGTTACAAGAAGTAAAAATACTTGACATCACTGCAATTGAATGCTTAAATTTAGCCTTATTTACGAACAACACATAATCGAAATAGAACAAAAGCAGATAACATGTGTGCTTAACACTTAACACGTCAAGTCCGACAACATATCGTTTAAAAATATTTTTATCATGAACTGAACTTTGTAGATTAGCGCTTACAAAAGACGTGATTATGGAAAATATAATGATTATAAGAATATATATATATATATATATATATATATATATATATATATATATATATATATATATATATATATATATATATATATATATATATATATATATATATATATATATATATATATATATATATATATATATATATATATATATATATATATATATATATATACACTTTTACAAATAAGGGTATATTTTCATTCTCCGCATCAGAAATTTTTTTATTATATTATAACCTATTCCTTGTTGGAATTACCTTTTTATCGTTGATTATTATATCATCACGTTTATTTATTTCAGCTTTAATAGCCCATTCACGGAAAAGGGCACGAGTCAAAATATTCAAATTATATTTGCGATTATAACGTTCTCGAGGCGTAAAAAATGTTAAATTTAAATTACCGCGATCATGATATACAGCACCACCACCGCTGTTGCGCCGGGCCAAAGTTATACCATTTTCTACAAGTTTCGACACGTTGGCCTCAGTGAAGGGATTTTGATGACGTCCAATCACAACACAAGGATCATTAGCCCACAGAAGAAGAACATGATGACGGCTAAAGTCAAAATGTCTGTAAAGCCAATCTTCTAAAGCTAAATTGGTGAAAATATCGTACGATTGCGAAATAAATACAGATTTTTTAATTTCAGCATCAGTAATTGCGTTGCCGCTATTGCGGTTGTTAGTTTCATTCCTATTCTTCCGGGTTGCATCGTCACTGTGGTTACTGACGTTGCGATCCTTGTCGCTTGGTGTAAAACAAGTAGATTGATGTCGTTGGTGTGATGTTACTAATAATCTACATATATTATTTAATTGAGCATGATTGCTACTGCGAAGTATCCTGAACGTCAACATATTTGGAGGATTAATATATGCAGCAATATATATTAAAATATTATACGGGCTTCTATATGTAACTAATATTATCCTTGTCCAAAGTAAAACAATTTTTACGGCTAATAACTTTTCCAGTGTTATTCTACTTCAAAGAAAAATTACATGTACATAAGAACCGAATGCACATTAAAAAAGTCGAAAGAAAATAATCAAGACAACTAAATAACCAAAACAAAGAAACAATATTTGTGTATTTTTCCTATATTTGTTTTGATTTCTATATGTATGTTAATTAAAGACGAATAATATACTTATAAGAAAAACGACGCAATCTTCGTTGAATAATTCTATTCTGTTGTTGTCAAGTAATTCTTTATATTGTAGTATGCAGATGTTTAGAAAGCATTTAATTTATGTTATCAGATAATCAATTTCCTAGACGTAGTGGACCAGTTATTGTGTGTAATATGTATGAATCTGCTTGTATGATCAATCCAATGTAAGCAAATATAGATTGAAATGTATTAAAAAGTTTTTTAAAATTATTAAGGTCACTTTAAATGAATGGAACAAATATTCATATCCATCCACTTTTTATATGAAGGATTATAAAATATAGTTTATATATAAATAATACACAATTTTTTTAGATATTATTCAATATGAAGCATGACACTATTCGTTTTTATCTAAACTTTGTTTGCTTGTTTGTTTTTTAGAAGTTCTTTTGTTCATAATATTTCTTTAAACTTATACATTTAAGAATTCTTATTTTTTCTTTTTGGTTCAATTGAGTATATTGGACTTTAGCACTCGTTACACTTTTTATGGATCGCACACTTTTTAGATGCTGCTGTATCAGCGGCCGTGACGGAGATCAAGTATTCGTGCAAAGCTTCAGTTTGATGCAACCACTTCCACGTTTGATGTAATCCGCTGACTCGTAAACGAAGTCCCAAACAATCCTTGCTCCAATTTTTATTCATTCCTCTAAAACCCATCCAAAAGGTTTTGAAAATCCTAGATTTCTGTTAAACATGCACTAAACGCTTTAAACTTTCAGAGCGGTTCGTAGCTTAAATTTACTTTTATGGTATTCCCTTTTTATAAGATGTTGGAAAGAATTTTTTATGTAAACTTTTTTACTCCTTATCTTTAAGAAACCAAAACGAATAACAAATACGCAAAATACTTTTACAACCGTATCGTATCAATAAACTGTGAGAATGAAAATTTTCCAGTAGCAAACAGTGATGGTAACCTAATTATTCACACGATATTCATTTACTATTTTTACTGAAAATCGCTGAAAGAATATGAACATAATAATGTTTTAAAAAGTATCGTCAGGGTTTGTATTACTTGCTTCAATTTATAGATTATACGTAGGCGACTACAAAATTACACGTTTTTTTGAAAGACATGTAATTTTTAAAATACAAATAATTGAAGTATTAGAATTGTGGTATAATAATATACATATATTAGTTTTATATATAATACATAATAATTCTAAATAAATCGATGATTTTGAATTTTATATTAACCCTCGATATAAAGTACTGCACTCGATCCAAAAATTATAATAACTACATTGAAATTTAGTGTAAGTAATGTTATAGTTTGGAGAGCGAGAATCTAAAGGTGCCTGTTGAAAGTTTGGACCAAGAAATTTGATGGGTTTTCCGGCACGACAACCATCCCAAGCATACTGCGCACGATGTTTGATACTAGCTTTTATGTCAAGCAGCAAGATAGCTAAATACTTCACCCCACTCTACAGAATAAAATAAAATAAAAAAAAAACACATGCGGAATATTTTTTAAAAATGGTGAGAAAATATCACATAAGATATCGCCTTTAAGCAGTAATTGATGCCTAAGATGGGTCAACTAAATACTACTTATTTTATTTCTGATTTCTTTATGTACAAAACTTTTTAATTAATATTTTTTGCTGTATGGTGACTTTTTTCTTATGAATTGTATATATTTTTAGTTATATAAATAAAATTGTCTATTAATTTCTTACATAATGAAGTCATTTTTTTTTCAAAACTCTTAAAACGAAAAAATTAAAGGATTTACGCCGAAAAAACAATCATCTAAGACTCCATAAAGTATATACTCTTGCATCAAAATCTGAGTCAATTTAGTCTGTTGGAAACATTCTCACACCAAGAATAATTGACTGAATTCAATGAAACTTTGCAAAAAATCGTTATATGCCGAAATTTGAGACAACCTTAAAATTCCAAAAGGTTTCTATTTTTGTCAACAAAGTATAAGAAGATTTAAACTGAATATAACTTCAATAAACAGTTATATGTACTTTATCATCTTACGAAAATTCTTAAAAAAAGATTCTTAAATGAAGACCACTCTATTTCAACATTTGTAACTAATGTTGCAAATTTTTATTGCAAAATTTGCTTTTATTTAATTTTATTTTTTATAAAATCGGACATTAAAATACATGGCTGGGTACAGTCAGTTGCGCGGACTTATGTCTGAATTCAATGAAATACGGAAAGTTATAGACTAATATTCGAGATAACTTCGATAGGTCGTATAAAGGTATAAACTTTTTACAAAAGTATTCGGCATCTGTTAAAAATATAATATGTAGATTCATAATTTGCATAGAAATGTTTCCATTTTAATAAATAAATATTTAAACTTTAATTACATTGAAAGCAATACCGGTATTTATTATATATCAATGTATTTGTTTATCAACTGGCTCGTGAATTAGAAAACTAGAAAAATTAAATAAATAAATAAATAAATAATTGGCATTTTTAAGGGTCACATTGAGTCTCAAAGTAAAAGAAACTAAGATAAGATATAAATAAATAGGTTAAAAATTTATTTTGGCTGAATGTCATTGAAACTTTAAGAGGTAACATACGCATGAAAGTTTGTAGATCACTTAATTTTTGGCGAATTAAAAAAATCAACTAATACTTGGGATGATTTAATTTGGAATGACCTACACCAGTGCGCTAACCAGCAGGCTGACTTTACTTAGGTACAACCATGTACAATTTTACTAGTAAAATAGAAATAAAATATAAAAATTAAAAAAAATATCACCACAAATGCGTGTGAAGTAAATACGTTATGTTTTTGCATATACACACTTGCAAACGTAACAATAACAATTAATGAGTCATAAATTTAGTTATATTTTTGGCTATTACTTTTTTTTACTGAGTTGATTTCGATAGTTTTTAGAATGGTAATGAAGTATATATTGCTTAATATTATGGCTATCGACTCAGATTTTGGTTTGATGAAAGAATACATATACATAGCATTACACACGGATTGGCAAAGCTAATATACCCTCTTCACCACTTGTGGTGGTTACATTCGGCTATGCCGAATCTTCAATACTGTGTGTAACGCCGAGAAGGAATCATCCCAGACCCTGCAATGTATACATATTATTGCATCAAATCAAAAACTGAGTCGATTTAGCTATGTCGATTTAGCTACGCCTAGAAAAATTGTCCGAATTCAATGAAATTTTGCTTCTTCAAAATTCCGAAAAAGAACTCTTCTAATTTCTTCTAAAAATGTTATTGGGCTTAAACAAAAAATTAATTTTAGCACTTTAGTACGTGCTCCAATCGTGCAAAACATCATTAAAATCTGATCTGAGGAAAAAATCATAGGCTATAATATGCAAAATTTTGATACACTCCATATGGGCCGCAATTTTTAAGATAATTTAATAAAATTTATCACATATTTTAACTATTTTAAATATATATTATAAATTTTAATAACATGGGTCCATATTTTGATATAGCTCCCATATAACGCCCCTTCCCATTAAAATTTAGCACAATGATTTTTCTAATTATAATCAAAGTATAATATAAATATGAACAATCACATAAGACCCCTTCCCGGAAAACAGTTTTGTGCTTATAACAAGCATATTTTTTTGTTTTTATACCTTCCACAATACAAGTGGTGAAGACAGTATATTAACTTTGTCATTCTGTGTGTAACGCTAAGAATGAATTATTTCAGAGCAAATAATGTATATATATTCTTGCTTCAAAAAGCAGAAAAAAGTTATAGCCAAATTATACCTAGTTTCAGTAGTTCATTAAGTGTTTCTGTGTTATTTACTATATACATTTGTGAGTGTATGTGTGTGTATATGTATATCTATGGAACCTAACGTATTAACTTCACACGAATTTGTGGTGGAGGGTATTCTTACTTTTTGTTTTTGTGTTAATCAATTTTGTTGAAATTTAAATACAAAATTTAAATACAAATTTATTTCCTTGAATTCAATTTCAATCATTAAAAATATCTTTTATTTACACTTTTATTTAGATCTATAAATCTATGATATCAGAACATAATTTTGACGTAAAAAATTATATAATTTGTCACCAAGAACGTTTCACATTTGGATGACGCAATTTCTTGGATGAGTCCATAGATCTTCTGGGCTAAGTTTTAAAGGATTGGATTGGCAGTTAAACAAATGCTGCGTATCAGTGGTCATTGCTTTCATCTTAGTTGGGTCGACATGTAGTGCAATCAATTCTGGCCCGGTATTTTCTTCGACTCCGCCACGGACCATTAATGAATTCCTACTAAAAATCCTTTAATTATCATTTTCCTATATAGACGGACAGATTATAAAAACAGCAATAAAAATTAATTTACACACTTTGAAAAGCGTCAAATAGATGTTTGCAAAAAAATATGTTAACATTGGAAATGTGGAATTTCTCGGAGATTTTTTAGAAAGTTCTTCTAATTTTATAAATGGATTGTAATTTTTAAGGAATAAGGAAGTGTTCCGTGAAAAACTAATGTCTCTGAAGTCACTAGCGACCTCATAATTGGATGTAAAAAGTGCTTAAAGGCATGTTTCAAAGGATCTGAATATTTCAACTATAATAAGGTCAAATCCATCATTTTGATGGTATGTTATATTAAGCATAAAGAATTGTATAGATCCCATATCCCATGCCAAAAATAAAAAACAGAATTAAAACCATTCATATGTTGGTTGAAGTAAGTAACACCGCGAAATGAAAGCAACATTATTTCCAACTGTTGACCAGAGGTACTAGAGGAGAACCTCTTCTATTCAAGGAAGCTATCCTAAATATATTACAAAATTTTAAATACTTTATACTAGTGACTAGGAAAACAACCGTCCTCATACATATTTGTAAACAAACAAAATTTCACTTTCAAAAAATCGCTGTAATTTTTCTGAAAAAAAAAAAAAAAAATATATCGAAGGAGTATAAACATTAATTCTGACAACAAAAATAAACTTTTTAAGAAAATATATGAAATATTTTCTTAAAAAATGTCGTCCCAGAATTTTACAGAAAGTGAAGTGAATTGAAAAAGTACATTCCCGCGACAGCCGGCTCTTCGTACCGGAATGACGCGAAATTCTTCGACCAAGGGCTGTCACCCCAGCAACAGAAGAGGTTATATTGGGTGGCAACATCCGAATAGTCCTCGGGGACGACCAAAGAGGTGCGCTGTTTGCGAATGACCCAACACGGATTATGATTACTTGCGCTAGTTCGCCAGATATAACCTTAGCGAGTGCTGGTCTGATTAACTGCAAAACCTGTCAAACTTTATTATCTCTGGGATCAGACCTCCTACCCATAATCGCTTCCTTGGAGCAATCTAACGATTTTATCGTCTCTGAATTTACCGACCGCCACTTTGGTGATCTACCTGTTCTCTCAAATGTAAGAATAGACGAGAGGAAGTCTCGAAAAACCATCAACGTAGCAGTCGCTCGTACTTCCCTGCCGAAACAGCAACACTAGCAGATTAGCGTGATGATATCCGAAATACCAAATTCAGCGACCCTAGGATTGCTCAGCTGAACAGTGAAATCAGCAGCTTGGTAAATGAGGACAAGCGGAATAAATGGTTAGACCACCTTAGCAAATGCAACTTAAACACTGGTGTAAATAAACTGTGGTCGACTCTCCGATCTCTCTCTAATCCCAAGAAGAAGGATGATAGGGTTGCGATTATGTTTGCTGACAAAACCATTTCCGATCCTAAGGATTGCTCGCGAGCTTTTTGACGACAATTCATTGAGAATCCGGAGAGAGATAAACGAAGTGTTGTTCGCAAACTGGACTCACCACCATTATTTACACCTCTTGAAGTTGCAGAGGCCATCGAAACGGCTTAACCGATTAAGCGATTGGCCCCGACGGAATATCAATGCTAATGTTAAAGAACCTTATCGAGCTAAGTTGAGTACTTGACAATGGTTTCTAACTAGTCAATGCAGAGTCTTTTTATACCCGATGCCTGGAAAATGGGTAGTCATTCCCATTCTATAATCTGGGAAAGATGCGAATGAAGGACAATCTTACAGGCCGATTTTCCTCTTGTCTCCTGTCGCAAAGACTCTTGAGCCCCCTTTCCTCCATCATCGTGTAGTACACATTGTCGAAAAATATGAAGAGATAGATTGTGAATTATTTGAGTGGATGTCAGTCATTTGTGAAATTCCGAGACAAAAATTCGCAGTCCGTAGAGTTAAACAAGGAGTTCCACAAAGCGGTGTTCTGTCACCACTCTTGTTTAATTTCTCCCTCTCGAAATTCCCAGTGCCTCCCCGGAGCTTGAAACTTTCACCAGCTAAATCAACTGCGACACTTCACCACCTGAACAAAATAGGTGAATATGAATTTAGGCATCACGGTCGATGGAGTACAAATTCCGACAGTTAACCATCCAAAAATTTTGAGAGTTACATTTGATAGCCTATTCACTTCTTCAGCACATGCTACTACAATCTCGCACAAAATGCGAAGTAGAGGTATGGATAAAGAAACATTATTGGCTACATATAAAACGATTTGCCGGCCAGTGGCGAATTATGCTGCTCCAATGTGAACACCATCACTAAGAGATACGAAGTTGAAAAATATCCAAGGCTGTCAAAATGCAGCCTTAAGAAGCATAACGTGCTGTATAAAAATGTCCTCAATTCACCACCTACATAAGGAAACAAAGATCCTTTCAATAAAGGAACATAATGAAATGCTAAGTTGTGTCATCGGAGAAATCATCCTAACTTCAATATTACACAATTGGAGTTACTGCCGAGTAATGTAATAAAGGATATTCGTATATACGAACAAAGCATACATAGATATGTACAAGATCCTTTGGATCAGACAGCTTTGAACGATATTTACAGAGACGCCTCAAATTTCGCGGTTTCAAGTTACCGTATAAATGTCGTGCTAGGAGACCGCCCATCGCCCATTGCAGACAATGAACAGATTTTACCGCGATCAACAAGAGTAGTTCTGGCACAACTGAGATCGGGATGGACCAACAGGCTCAATGTCTTTTGTCACGTATTGACCGTGCCGTTCCAACCCTATGTTCTGCATGCGGACCACATTATACACGACATCTATTCAACTACCAGTCCAATCGAACCTCTCTACGTCCTGAAGATCTATGGACACAACCAATCGAGGCTACCAGATTTCTAGGCCTAGAGCTGAGCAACAACATGCACCAAAATTGATAAATGTACTATTTCCAGCTGTTACAACAACAGTAAGTGAAACGCCATTGGCGATAAATAAAAAGATTTTTCTCATTATAATGAATTAAGCGCGGTATTGTTTTCCTGGACATTTGTTGAGAATATTTGAGGTTTAAGATTAAAACTAGTACTTTCAACTCGCACGGTTATCTACTTTAACTAGCCTGTGGATTGTTTTAGTTCTAGGGACTTTTTATTTTCGTCATGGGATATGGTATTGTATGTAATCCTGATTGTGGAATACATAGAATCATTTTCCTTAACGAATTGAATTGTTCCAATGCTTTGAAAGTTGCCATTTAAGCACTTTTTCATCCAATTCTGAGGTAACTAATAACTTTAAAGACATACATTTTACAAAGAACTCCTCCTTCTTTTTACAAAATTACACTTCATTTATAAAGTAAGAGAAATACCAAAAATCGCCATTAATTTGCACATTCCCAATGTTTACATATTTTTTGCAAACATTTATTTGACACTTTCGAAGTGTTTAATTTGAATATAATATTCTCTCAATTTCAATATAATTTTAGTGACTTTAAAAATCTAATAGACCATATACATATATATTTGATGATTAGAACGTGCACATTATAATCATTTTAAATTACACTCTCAGTTCAAAATGATGATTATATTTCCGCAGAGTTGCATAACATTTGAAAGATTTAGATATTAAATACATGCCGATCAAATATTTATTTAAACTTTATAAATTTCGTCACATATATAAGGCTTTATCATCAAATAACATTTTAAGCAGGACCTCCACGGTTTATGTACTCCATTTCTTCGTTGCTAATTGGTTTTCTGGCAAAACGCGGAGGTAATTCCCAATCTTCAATAGCGGTTGAACTCTGTTGGTAGTCAGAAAATAGAAATTAGTAAAAAATGAAATGTTTTTAATAATTGTTAATAAATGATAATGAATGTTGAAATACAACGATTACATTTTCCTTAAACACAGAAATTGGGTGAACGAAACTCGCCTGATTTGTTCCATTGGATCCTGAGGCGGAACTGGTCTCATATCCACCTTTACGAAATTTAATTAAAGGAACCCGTTTTGAGCCAACTTGCATTATTATTGTACGAAAAACCATGGTGTAAGTTTTATAAAAATAATCTGAAAATATTTAACTAACTTTTTAAGAATGATGAAAAAACTTTCGATTTTTATACAAAATAGTTTGCTTATGGAAAACATATGATTCGAAAACCTGCGCCGTGTATATTTAACGACGGAAAATAAAAAAAACACCTATATTAATCATGGCAAAAGAATTGTGCTCACTCAGTTCAACAAAAACAAATAAAAACACTCACTGCAAAGATTTTGTATTACGTGTGTGGTATAGAACAGTATTCCTAAGTTGAAATTCATCATCAAAGCTACTGGGAATCTTGTAAGCCATTTATAATCGTTTTTTTAAGTGACTTAAAAGACTAAGAAATATATAGAAGCGACTTCATGGGAACTTTCGCAACTTCCTTATATTTTGTTTTCTACACCAAATTCTAAAAAAACATTTTTTATTATAGATCAGTTATTAAATTGTTAAACTTTACATCTTTTAAACAAAATTAATAGGAAGACCTTGCCGTTTGCAATAATATTATATAAGCGTGTGTAAGATGTAATTACTTTCACAGTGAGAATAGAATTTGTTAAAGTACGGTAACACAAAAAACAAACTTTTTGTTTCACATTTATTCTTTTAATATAACCGATATTGATGCAGTTAAAAGACCACTGCATCCCGTCAGTAAGATACTTTATACTAGATTTTACCCAGTGCGCTTTGCTGCAGAAAAAATTTCCTCAGACCTAATTCCGGAAGAAATTTCACATTTCGGGACGACTATTAAAAAAGTAATTGGGACCAAATTTGAAAAATTTCTTTGTTAAAGTTCTTTATATATTAAAAATGATTTTGTTTTTGAATTCTAGGGGGGATACCCTCCCTTGGTCTTATCCGCCCAACATTTTGACCAGTAAAACAGAACCTTGAGAATGTGACTGAGACCAAATTTCACAAATCTCTCTCCCTGTAATAGATCCTATTTTTGTATTTTGAAATTTTCAAAATATAGATTTTCAAAAATTAAAAAAATAAGTGTGGGATATTTTCAGCCAATATGGTACCTTGATTATAAACTAATTTTGGTAAAACATAGAAAATAGATAAAATAAATAATTTTTCATCAGAGAAAATACATAAAAAAGCATAATACTAGACACCCTAATTTGAATAAACAATATTATGAATTTTAAGTGAAAAATGCAAAAGTGTAGGTACCCCTTAAAATTTTAAGAAAAAGCATTGGCAACTTTGCGATTTTACAAAAATCAAAACGTTTAAATAAAAACTTGTTCAAAACTATTTGGTATTGGTCAGTTTAGTAAATAATTACCATTAGTGCAAATAATCACTAATTTATATTAACTCGAAAATAATTGTCTATTGCAGAATGAAATATTAAAATAACAAAAAAATTGGTAAATTATACTCCGAAATAGTACAAATAATGAAAAGTATATGTATATTATCAATAAATCATATACAAAAGAAACAGAATTGAAAATAAACTATAAACAAAAACAAAAATATACAAGGTAGTCTCGTCAGAATGAAGTAGAACATCGTTTTACTTTCAAAGACACTGACAGTAGCCAGAATTCGTGGTACTTCTATAAATGCTTTTGATTTTTTGTGTTTTAATATAAATAGTGCAAAGACAGAATAAAAACTATGTAAAATCTCAAAAAATCGATTGTAAACACTTTAAGAAACGTAAAATTTCAGTTCGATTGTTGTTTTGTTTTTTAGAACTGTTGCCTCTTCCATAACTACATTATACAAAAGTTTTACAAAAACAAAAAATCAATCTAACTAAAATGTAATTTTCATCTTTAATCAACATTGTTTTAATAATAATTTACGTCTAAAATTATATTTTATATACATCTTTAAAAACTTAAAAATTAAAATCTTAAAGCACAAAATTTAATTTGTTGGACAGCTCACCCGTTAATCGCTTAAAATTATTAACGGCGCTGATATTTACAATGTTCGTCTCGGATTTCTGAACTGGCATCTATTAATAATTTTTGTTTACCATTCGACAAATAATAATTCTTTAAGAAGGAATTTGGAGTTTTTGAACAGTTTATAGTTTTGTGACCTTAATTATTGTATACATTGGTTTATAATATTATGTCGGCAAATAAAATGCCGGTAGACATTAATCGTCTAACAGAAGGTTGGTTGGAATTGGAGTCAGATCCTGGTTTGTTTACTCTGTTACTAGAAGATTTTGGTGTTCACGGAGTTCAGGTGGAAGAAGTATATGATCTACAAAAACCTATTGAAGGTCCTGTGTTTGGATTCATTTTTTTATTTCGATGGATTGAGGAGAGAAGGGCGAGGAGAAAAATTGTTGAAACAACTGCCGAAATATTTGTAAAAGATGACGAAGCTGTAGCAAACATTTTCTTTGCACAGCAAGTTGTACCAAATAGTTGTGCAACTCATGCATTGCTTTCGGTTCTTTTAAATTGTAATGAAGCAGATTTGCATTTGGGAGATACGCTAAGCAGACTAAAAGGTCACACTAAAGGTATGTCTCCCGAAAACAAAGGTTGGGCAATTGGCAATACACCAGAACTTGCGTGTGCACACAATTCTCATGCTATGCCACAAGCCAGACGTCTTTTAGAACGCAATGCTGGTTCCGGGGTATCTACGGGGCGATTTACTGGGGAAGCATTTCATTTTGTTAGTTTTGTTCCAATAAATGGTCATCTCTTTGAACTAGATGGTTTGAAACCATATCCGATGGATCATGGTGGCTGGGAAGAATGTGAGGATTGGACAGACAAATTTAGAAGAGTTATGGCGGAGCGATTGGGTATTGCAACTGGTGAGCAGGATATACGTTTTAACTTAATGGCCGTAGTTCCTGATCGTCGCATAGCCATTAAACACAAATTGAAAATGCTGCGAACCAACCAGGCGATAGTATCCGGAACTTTACAAAAACTTTTGAAGGCGAACGAGGCAGCTGCTAATACCGACAGTGGAGCTGTCGCAGTATTAAAAGCAGAAGAAAATACTACAGATCAATCCTCATCTTCTTCGACATCATCTCAATTGCAACAGACACAACGTAGTGTTTCTCCATCACCGCTTTTAGATGCTTCTAATGCATTTACAGTTCGGGACTTGCAATCACTATTGAAAAATCTTGATTCGGAAATTGCTATTAATGAACAACATTTAAATGATGAGAATGATCGTCGTTATATGTTTAAGGTTAGTTAGTTTTAAAATACAATAAAGTTCATTCGTCATCATTCAATATAAAATTAAATACTTGTTTTCAGGTGGATGATTGCCGACGCACTCATAACTATGATGAATTTATTTGTACATTTCTTTCGATGTTAGCACATCAGGGAGTTCTGGGAGAATTAGTAAGCCAGCATTTACTGCCATCCAAAAAAATTGGTGGTCAAAGTGCTGTTAATCGAATTAGTAAACAAACGTCCAACAATAATACAGTAACACCTAAACAAAAGAATGGAAAATCCCCAAAAACTCCAGGACGACGAAGAAAAGGTCGTAATAAATGTAAAAAACGCAAATAAAATATCTTAAAATAAATTTCTTATAAGATTAATTTTAGTTTCTTAAATATACAGTACATACTAATATTTTGGTTGCATTTACCATCTATTGAAATATTGTAACGTTTTGTATTATTTCTAAAATATGCCATTGTTGTTCATATTGCACATTTGTTGTAGAAGAACTATTTTATCTTTTATTAACAAAAAAAATCGAATTTGTGAGAACCTTCTCTTATATGTGAAATTTACTATTCGCTATTGATGTTAATAAATTGAAAATTTCGTTAAAAGATATGACAACCTTGCAAATGACCGAGTTGGAAGTGTTCATAGTTTCAAGCATAAGCATTTTTATTTATAAAGTATACCCATTTATAACAGTTAGACAGAATTTTTTAGAAATAAATCTGTAATTTGTAGTTTTTCTCTTATAGTTTTCATGTTATTTGTATTGAAATTTTCCATTTCGATAGTTTTGCAAAGTTACAATGCTACACTCCTCTGCTAAACAGATTTATACAATTTAGCCAGTATGTAGATGTTAGTAAATGTAGACTTTTTTATTCAGAAACTAAAGTCTGCTATTATCCATTTAGCATTATTGATATATGCTAATAACCTATACCATCACGATTAAAACCTGGAATTTTAAGAAATTCTCCAGTCACTATTGCTTGATCAAAATCTCATAAAAATTCCGTCGGCTTCAATGTCCTTAGATGTAACATCCGGTGGATCGATTAATTAAAGCATATCCATAACTTATAAGTTGTTAAGAGTGCGAATAATTATTTTTTAAGTTTTATCTTTATTCGGATGCTAAGTAAAAATTCAGTAATAAGTGCGGGAGTCCTTTGTATTGATATTTGCAATATTTTTGTCATTCCTACCATTCTTCTTCTGAGGATGATAAAAAGATCGAACTGATGACCACAAATGATTTACTCCAGTACTTAGGTTATAGTTATTTAAATGATCTAAAAAATTACTCCTTGCACCCATTTACCAAGATAACTTTTAATTCGACATTTGATGATTTATTATTATTGCTAAGTTCAACTTCGAATTGTAAAAGCATTTATTGTCAAATTTTTCATTTATATCTCTGATGTTAGCAGTGAAATTCCTATATGGTATGCACATTGATTAGAAGGTTAGAAAAGATACACTGAAAATTTATTTATCAGTTTGATTTCATTTTTATATAAAGGTAGGACATAACGTTTAATTCGACGTTTGATGCAATTTTTTGCTAGGTTACAGTTCGAATTTTAAAAGCATTTATTGTCAAATATTTTATTTATTTCTATAGTATTAGCAGTGAAATTCCTATATGGTAGGCACATTGGAACCAAAGCGCCTTTTTTTGGAAATAATTCTGTAATTTTGAAGCTCTTGATTGAAAAATATTTTACATATATAATTCTCTACAAAAAGTGAAAATTTTTTTATATTCTTACATTAAGGAAAACTTTTCCCATATTACAAAAAAAATCATAAAAATATCTTAATTTTTATAAAATGTATTTAAAGTCAAATATTACACATTTTTTACAAGAGTGCAACGTAAGTAAAAATGTTTGAATTTTGGACAAATTTGTTAAAGATATTTATTCTGTATATATTATTATTTTTCATGTATTTACCTTTCCTACGGTACTAAATTCTTATATAAAAATTGTACATCCAAAATTAACTCTCCCATTTTGCACATTTCCCATGCAAATATGTGGTGCAGTATTGTATGTAATAAGTGAATAGCAAATTTCAACATTTCTTTTATAATGTTGCATTTCTTTATAACTGTTAAACATTAAAATATCGCACAGTAATTTCTACTTGTGGAGTGTTTTAGACCATTTTCATGGAAACGTTTCCGGCCCAGAGACGATACTGCTCTTTTTCAGTCAATTTTAACACTCCCTTTTTAAGACGATTGGCTCATTAAGGATTTCGTGAATGGGCAGCTAATAAATGTACTTATTTAATTATGCAATTTTTTACGATTACGAAATATTCATTAGTTCCGATTTACACAATTATTTAAACAAAAAACATTTTGGGACCACTGTGGTACGTTGACAACTAGAGTTTGGTGAAAATGCACCAATGATTGTATTGTATTTAATAAATGGTTTTCTATTTTTTAGATTTTTGTAGAAAATCCTCATTATGAAAAATCTTTATTAAAGTGAATAATAATCGAAACAAAAATGTTCGGGAAATTATCGAAATTTATAAAATAAACGAATATTCGTAGCAGTGAAAAATTCTCGATGTTTTATCGAAACTAAATATTCAGGAAATCATCGCGAAATACAAAATAATTAATCTTCAAAATGTTTTTCGAAGAATCAAAATTATATTTTATTTCAAATTTAATTATTAAAAAATATGAATATTTTGAAATTCAATTACAAAATTGTGTAAATATAAATCATTTAAATTTTTATCTATGTTAATAATTTATTTTATTATTAAATTTAGGTTAAGGAACTTAAGAAATAATTTTTAAAAATATATTATGATAAAATTGCAAATCAATTCACATTTAGAGAGAATGGAAAAATGTTCATAAAAGGTTTTTGCATAATTTTGGAAAATCACGTAAATATATTTAAAAACAACTCTAGTGTAGTCATGTATGGAGTCGGGGAGAATGTACGTTGGGCCTCAACTGCCTGGGATAGCTTTTTCCTGTTAATTAGAGCTCTCCAAATGTGAAATCCTCATAAATACTACTAAGTCGTAAAAATCATTAGAAAACTATCCAATTAAGAGTGCTTACATTCCTTATGATTTTAGCACGTAGTTCACAGATCCGATCCTGATGGTTCTTGGGCAATTTATAACTTCTCCTTCCTCTCAAGCAAAGTGGTTATCCTCTCCATTCTCATTATTATTAACAGTAACTTTTACATCTCCTTGATTATTTGTGAAAACACAATCACCAGTTCTATCAGACACCGATTTAAGGTTTTTGTACTAAAACCGTAGTATTCCTAATCCTGTTTATACCTCAGTGACTCCAAAGAATGTTCTCGAAGACCTTTACCATCCTTCAATTATTAGTTAGAAATAAACCGATGGTTCTAGGTCTTCGTGAGATCGCACCACGTGAGCAAGCACCACATCCAGATTAGCGTCTTTCTAAACATCCCTTATAGCCGCAATGACAATTTTGAGCAGTGACGCTGAGCGTTCGTCTCCACAAGCCATGAGTTTAGTGAAACCATGTTACCAACCAACGTCATCTCGTTGAGATGGTGTACCGGATAGAATATGGACCCATCGCTTGTTTGCAAATAGTGCTTATTTAAACCGTTTGATTCCAAGGAATTCTTATGCCACTTGGATAATTCTTCCTTTTTTTCTTTTTTTGTTTTTCGCAGGTAAAATAAATATGTATATAAATTTAACAATAAAGAAGTAAGAGTGTTATATTCGGATATGTCGAATGTTTAATATCATCAACCCCAAATCCGTGTGATTTAAATACCTTTGTATTTAATATGTTTTTGAATTTAACACAGGAACACTTAATGAGTTATAAAATTAGCTATATTTTTAGAGGTAACTTTTTTTCTACTAAACCATTTTGATATTTTTTTCGAATTGTAATGAAATGTATTTAACTTAGTATTATGGCAATATTTCATTCTATTTTGTTGATTTATAATTGATAATTTTACAAAAGTTCTTCTCTTCAACTAAGAGGTTGCCTCAGATATCGGTCTATACTTCTTAATATTTGAACTAATTTTGCTGGTTTTAAATAAGAATCTTTTCAGGACTATAACAAATTCTCAGGCCAAAATTCATTGAGCTCTCTCAATTGTTGTGGACGTAAACATGTCAACCCAAACAGACAGACTGCAAGATTATATACATTATGGGATCTGGGATGACTCCTTCGTGCGTGGTGTTGGAGAGTATAAAAATTATATTACATACATAAAGATTAGTGAATATGAAATATATTCAAAATTAATATAAATAGTTGACAAAAATCTGCTCATTCATATTTAAACAATTGTTATAAATGTCAATAATAATAAAAAATTTAATTTAATTTATTTTATTAAAAAATTTAAAACGTAATATTTTTTTGCGACAAAATAAAACTAAGAAACAAAAATTTGATTAAAATAAAATGAAAAATAAATAAAACGGAAATCAAATAAATCAAATATAAAAACGTTACGCACAAAAGTTAACAAAAATAAACCTAAGTAAATAAAAAATATATAAATAAATGATTTCTATTGTTGTATCTTTTATCATAGCATAAGAAGAAGTTAGTTTCGATCAGAATTATTTGACAACAATCATATTTTGAAGATTGTATTTTGAAGTATAAAATTTGTTAAGTAGTACAACATAAACAAAAAATACAAAATAAAACTCTTTAATTGAAATCAAAAATTAAAAATTATTTTTAATTAACCAACTTTAATTAATTTTAAATTTGGCCAATCACGGTCCATATTTTGCTATAGCTCTCATGTAAGACTTTTTTCAGGAAAACGCTATTATATCAACTAATTTTTTATTCAAAATTGTCATGATTATTTTCCTATCTGTCTTGAATATGTCTTTCTTTTATGGCGAATATCGGTCCACATTTTGATATAGCATCGTTATCGGAATAAAAACTTTAAACTTATAAGATTTTTAAACATGAAACAATGCTATTGAAAATAAGCGCAATTATAACTTTATCTATCTTAAATAATGTTACTTATTTGGCAAATATCGGGTATTATTTTGCGATAGTTCCCATTTTTCATTTAATTTTTAATTTAGTTTTTGAACAAAATGGATTTCTATAAGTCAATATGCTTGCATAATATTAAACCTATTTATCAAAACCCCATATTTGTCGAATGGAAAATACATACAAGGAAAATTAAATTGGAACTACCTTGTTATTTATATCATGTATTTCATTAATATTATTTTTATTATATTGTAATGTTCAAAGAGGAATTATTTAAATAAGAATATATAGATTATTATTATTATTATTATTATTATTATTATTATTATTATTATTATTATTATTATTATTATTTTATTTATATTTATTTTTAAAATATGTTTTATGTACAAATATAATTTACTTTCTTATACAGATGCGGACATAAGTACAGGCACCAAATGAAAATTTCTAAAAAAAATGCAAAATTTTTATATTTCGCTTAATTTGGGAACCATTCCAAACAAATAGTTAAAACAGATTTTTTATAAATTTTCTTTAGTATTATTTATATTTAAAAATAATATAAAATTACTGCAGTTTTCGTAAAAAGTTGACAAACGACCAATTGTTGGAATTTGGAAAATGTGCCTATAATTTTGTTCCATCAGAAACAAATTTTTTAATGATTTTTAGTTATTGTTTTATTCCTTTAGATAAACTGATTATTATTTCCTTGTTACATTACAAATTACACCCTATAAAGTTACAAAACTTTAAGCACCTTTTCCAAACTTTTTATGAAAACTATAACATCAGGTATGTTAAATATTTTTTTAAATAAATAATATTTTAAGAAATTTATTAAAAAACTTGTTTCATTAGTTATTTATTTGCAATGAATATTAAATTAAACGAATAAACTAAAGCACAACGAAAGATTATTATAAGTCAGCATAATCAAGGTAAATCTTTAGTAAAGATTGATGAATAAGTTAATGATCATTTTATCATTCATAAATAGTTTTAAGGCGAAACTTATCTTAAAAATGCAAAAAAGAAACCTAACAAAATAGTGTGAAGGGTAAAATTTGATACAAAATAGCATCCGCACAGCTTGCTATACCGCCGCAGACAACCGGCAGTGTGCCAACACTGCCACCGCACAAGCTGGTACGTTTGTCAAAATCATCACAGCTTCATATACATCCACATATATGTTTTTATGTAGCTTTTCCAACTTGGATCAGCTCTGTCTTCAAATATGTGCAAAGAAATAGTTCAGGCTTAGAAGATTTTTATTTTAAAGCAACAAAGTGCGTCCAAATCGATTTTTTTTAAATAATTCTATAACTTTTGAACCGTTATAGATAATTTTTCAGAGTCAGAGCAAAGGTGTTTTGAGTTGATTAGGAAGAACATAAGCCCCTTTATGGACAGAGGCGTAGTCAGTGAATCTCTAAAATTGACAACATTTCATAGTTGATTTTTTAAAAATTCGCAAAAAATCTATTTATTTATTAAGATAAACAAAATTGTATATAGAAAGTCCTTGTATATATCTAAAAAATATGATTGCGTGTTTGGGTTATTTTTAACTCATTTTTACTTCCGTTTATTTTAGTACTTTTTTAAAGTAACAGTATAAATATAAGCGTCCGTTACAAAAATTTATTAATCTGAACATTTAGACATATATATATATATATTTATATATATATATATATATATATATATATATATATATATATATATATATATATATATATATATATATATATATATATATATATATATATATATATATATATATATGTATATATATATATATATATATATATATATATATATATATATATATATATATATATATATATATATATATATATATATCACAAGGTTTACATTGACAGCCAAACGGATAAAAATCATTGAATCGACTCAGAGAGTGATTCTGAGTCGAACGGTATACTAAAAAGTAGTAGTACAGCACTTTTTTCGATTATAAAATTCTGTACAAAGACGTATATTATTTTCAAAATGGAATCCCTAGATTCCTTCAATTTGTCTAAAAAAAGATTATTAAGCTTATCATCTCATTATATTTATTTTATTTAATATAATTAACATATTTTCAAATAACAAAACATATTAAAAACTCGAATTTTTTAGTACATTTTTAATTCACTCCACATTCTTTTGTTAGCTTATCGACGCATTTCCTTGAACTCTCGTCATAGAAACCTTTTGAACATCTCATTAAAACAGCCTCTACATCATCTTTGAATTTTTCGCAATAAATATATCTGTAATTAATTAAATAAATTAAATATGAATACGATTATGGTTCTATTACAATTTTCATCATGTTCCAATATCGGACAAGAACTTTTTATTTAATTAAATACCGAAATGCCGCTACTTTGGATTAATTACAGTGAATATTTTTTTCTAATATTAACAAGAATACTACATCATCTTTGAATTATATATATTATATATATATATGAATTATATATATATATATATATATATATATATATATATATATATATATATATATATATATATATATATATATATATATAAAGTATATATATATATATATATATATATATATATATATATATATATATATATATATATATATATATATATATATATATATATATATATATATATATATATATATATATATATATATATAGAAAACATGAAAACTTCTTATAGAATGATCCATGTATGTAAATTTATTATTAATTATTATTATTATTAATTTAATAATATTCAATAATTTACTTACGTTTTGCAATTATCATCTACATTTCCAATGTAATAATAGTTTTTCTCCTTATCTTGATACGAGGGATGATTTTTACATTTATCTTTTAGAGTTTCAATGTTAGCAGTTGGTGGTGGGGGAACTGTTGTTGTAATTTGTTCATCATTTTTACAGGTAGGAGATAATCCAAACTAAATAATAGAATAAATACTTATAAATAATGAATTTAAAATAATAAATGATGACCTTACGAAGTCGAGAACGCATTGTGGTGCACATATTTCTCCAGCTTTTGATAATAAATCGACATTACAAAAGGAGCCATTGTTACAGGAATCAACAAAGGCAACTTTACCAGTGATACAACGAGCATATTCTGTTTTACTTACACAAGTGTAAGGATGTCCATTAGATGGACACTTGTTGCAGGATGTACTACAGAGAGGTTTATATTGTTCCGATTCTGGTTCACAAATTTTTATAGAATTTGTACATACATGATCATCTTTACATTTTTGCAGTTTTGTTTTCATTGGCTTATTATCGAGGCAGAAATAATACGAAGATTTGTCTACACAATAAGCTAGGTTAACATCACCACATGCTTTGCATTTCTTAAATCAAAGAATCATTGAGAATTAAGAATGTTATTCTTAACAAATTAAAATAATAATAATAATAATAATAATAATAATAATAATAATAATAATAATAATAATAATAAATATTAATAATTATAATACATACATCTTCTGCACAGGATGTACCCAAAAATGTACAAACAATTGTGAATAAAATTAACTTCATCTGAACTCCCATTTATCCGTTTTTCTTCTTCGGTACGTGATCAACGTGGCGACTTAACTCTTTATGGATATATGCTACAATAACTGAATTTCTTTTAATTTATATAAAATTTCTAATCAGAATTCATTCGTTTATGTCGGTGCAATCTAACTCGCTGCGGCTTTATCAATAACCTTGTAATAAAATTTATATTTTACGGTTTATTATTGTCGAAAATAATTTTAATTTTTGATATAAAATCAATTCCGAATAAAATTATATGATAAAATTAAATTAAAGGCGCAGCTTTATTGTATGCAATAAATATGTATGAACAACATCAATTTGGACATCTAAAATGACTCACTTTTATTACCAATTTTGAAGTTGTGATATTTGTATCTCTATAAGTATGAATGTTTGTTTGTATATATGTTCATTTATTGATATTTATTTTATTTTTTATATATCACATGATTGTTTATTTAAAAATTCATTTAATCTTCATGGAATGAAAGAATATGCAAGGAAGTTGCATCATAGTTAACTGTCGACCATTCTAAATTACATTTTTTTGAACCATAACTGACCTTAAAAAAATTATGATTATAACTGTAACAAGTGAAAATGTTACAATCGGTGAAGCCGAACTATGTAATACCCCACACTAGAATATTGGTTGTAAATACAGCTACGTACGCGAAATGTATGAGTTTTTAAAGGATTTTTTTCTTGGGGATAAATGGGCGCTGGAAAAAATTATGAAGTTGATTATACTTAAAAATGTTGGTAGTACAATTATTTAACCCCGCTACAAACTTTTTTAAAAACGCCCCAACCACCAAAGGTAATAAAATAATAACTTGAGCCATTATGTGGTAAATTTTTAATCTTCTGCTAGTATTTTTTTACAACAATCGACAATATTGGAATTCGTAATTTCTTCTGATCCGATTTTAGTACTGTTTAGTATTAAACGGAATTAGTACATAAGTACCTAATTTCATTCAAATTCAATAACTTTCTTTACCATTTTATCTTGTGTGATATATTAGCGCATAACTTTTGATATTGAAATAGTAATGCAGTTTTTATATTTAATTTTGATTTGGATATTTAGAAATTGAAAGATTTCAAAGATGATTAGTTCAATAGCCGTTCGGATTACTCAAATGTTGATATAATCCAGTAATATATTTAAAAGTGTCTTCTAATACTTTTATGGATAACATAACCTTTCTATTTCCATTAATAATTAATAATTTTTTTTAATTAATATTTTTATGTCAAAATGATGATCGGGGATAATTTTGTATTTATAAAAACATATAGATAAAAATCGAATAGAAATAATAATTTTGACTTACTGTTTTTAACTAAAACGTATTGAGCAAAAGTATTAAACCGAACTAAAAACATTTTTCCTACTGGCTTTCTATTTATAGCATGAAGATCTGGAGCAATAAGTTTGAGAGATGACCAAAATACAAATTTTCTAACTCGCAACATTGGACTACAACTTCTGCTACACACACACACAAATGTAAATATACAAACACGTGTATAAATGATTAAATGTATTAAACCTGTACAGTATATTTTCCAAAATTAACATAAACTCAGTTTGACAATCAACTGGATAAATATTTTCTGAAAAGAAAAAAATTATATACAAATGTATGTATATATGTATGTATGTATGTATGTATGTATGTATGTATGTATGTATGTATGTATGTATAATTTATGTTTTTTTTCTAATTAATTCAAAATATTAAACGTTTTCCTAAATTAGAATGAAAATTAAAAGTGATTATAAAGTAAACAAGAAAAAGTATTTAACCAAAGAATGTAAATCATTATTCATATTCCTTGATTCAACTAAATAGTTTTTGTGTTCTTTCATCTTTTGCCGTTAATTTAGAACCATTTGAATATTTTTATTATATTTATAAAAATTTTTATTTTAAATATTTTATGTGTATGTACAGTAACGAGCAGAAAAAAGCGATTTTGATAATGTCTTATTCAAAGTAACTGTAACTTATTCATATCGCCTTTTTTATTATTTTTCTTCTAATCTTTTTTTTTAATGAGATGATTTTTGAAAAAAAAAAACAATCAAACTTGATGAACATTTATTGATGAACGGTGAAATGATTTACAAGAAATATTTAAAAATATAACAAAAACAAAAGAAAATGAATTAAAAAATAATAAATATTATCTACTATGGGAATTTTGGAATTTTGTTACATAAAATTTCGGCAGTAGACTTTAACCACAAGTAATTTTTTGTTCTAAATAATCTGATGACAAGTAGTTGCTGGTATTAACCGATTTAGCTCAGCTTGATATATATATTACAAAGATTCATTAAACCAATAGCATATGATGCCAAAAGTTTTCTATTAGGAGATTTATAAATATAATAATTAGAAAATTCTTTGTTTGTGTATTCAAAATGTTTGTTAATGCAAAATAAAAAAACATATATATTTCAAAAATATAGAAAAAATGTTCAACAAAATATTTTGACGATGAAAACGATTTTTGGTGGCTTTTAATTGAAAGTTTAATAAATAGAGGATAAGTATAAGCATCAAAGCATTTCTAAAACTACGTTATTACTTTTTTATTTTTTTAGAGATAAAACTTTAAATCCATGTGATTCCTTGTGATTCTAAAACGTAACTGGTTTGACGAATAAAAACGGCCATTTAAAAACGATGTCCGATGGCATTACTGTGATGATGTCAAGAGTTGGGAACGAAATGTATGGCAAAATCGAAAGTCACTTTAAAACACAACTGGCTCATGTATCGTAGAAAATCGTAGTCCATTTTGCAATGAACTACGATTTTCAAGAAGATATAAAAATGTTTTTTGTAAAGGATCTTATACTAGGTTCACACATACGTGTTTTTTTTTTACAGAGTCGTTTTTTTCTCAAAAACACATGCAATTTGAAATGTTTTTTGTACATCTTATTTTATTGTGTTAAATAATTAAAGACATGATAATTTCCATACAAGGATGAAATACTCTAAACTATCCTGTGTCCATAATGCAAAATAACACTCGAATTATATTAACAATTCGAAGAATAATATATTTAAATGTTAAAAAATTATTATTTTTTTTTTTAAGAGACTTATTCCATGTGTGTTATTTCTATATTATTAATATATTTGTGAAAAAAATGACTTATGTTTTGTAAATTTTAAAGTTCTGATTTTTCGTCTAACTGTAACTTCTGATGACATTTCATGCATATAAGTTTAAGAATAACAGCTGCATGCAAAAAAAAAAATCATAAAACTATTTTTAACTAAAGTTATGTTCAAAAAGCAATTTTCGACTTGAACATTGTTTTTAAGATTTCTGAAAACTACCTAATTGATTTTCTTTAATTTCTACATTTTTATTGTTGCTTGATGTTTGGACCAACATTCTCTTTATTAACTCTAGTTAAATATTTAGAGAAAAAAAACAAAAAATTAAAACAAATTAAAACAAACTAAATAATTAAAAAATAAAAATAAACACGTTATTCGTGTACTATTTTTATCCTCAAAATAATTTTCGTTGAAATTGATGTGTTTTATTAAATTGTTATTTTTATGTAATTAATATTAAGAAGATTTCTAAATAATAATGTTGCAATATCAATAAAGAAATAATATAAGAAATTCCGTAATTTAACTCGATTTTTACTATTCGCTGTATTATAAGAAGAACAGATCTATAACTTTGTGTCCACTAGTAAATATTTCCAACTATAAATCTAACCAAACTGAATTTTTGTACCACGTGTTTTATTTAAATCAATTATAGCACGACTATTAAATTTAAATAAACTGTTAAAATATTAAATTGATATTGTCTACAAAAGGAACTTTTTCATCATCAAGTTGTAATGTAAATTATCTACACAGAAAAAAACATTTGACAAAATCATCCAATTAACTCAACAATTAATTTACAAATTAATATTGATTATTTTTATTATTGAATAAATTAAATAATAAAATAAATTTTATGATTTCTATTCTACAAATGTTTTTAAGAAATATTGAAAACATTTTTCAACAAAACTTTTCAATAAAATTTTTGAATATTCTCGAATTTATTTAATGTAATTTTATTGAATTTTTGGTAAGTTTAAGTCTGAAGCATTTATGAAAATATCGTTATTGTTTTCTGTTGACAACAGTCACAGACTAAACCTATTATTGATCTATCATTACTTGATCTAACATTATTTGGAGTTAACGAATATTATTTTTTTCTCTTTATTATTACTTAAACATACCTTGAAGAATAAACTACGTAATGTTAAAAATTATATAAATTGTATTAATTATAATTGTACTAATGTTCAATCATAACGGTGGCAACGAGGATAGGATATAATTTTTAACAATTGGAAAAGTTTAATTCACAAGGAAACCACCTCATTAAAGCGAAAACTCGAAACAACCTTCAAAGATGAATAATTCATTTGAATGTGTTATGAACAAACTGTTGGCTCAAATAAAAGAGGCAGCTGCGTGCCAACAAAGCCTGATCGAGTTACTTGCAATGTTACTTGGAATATTACACATATCAAGAACTTCAAACACATCACAGCCTCTTCCCAACACAGGGCAGGAACAATTGATGGATGTATTATCCAAAAACATCAATGAGTTTTGTCGTAACCCAGAATTCAAATCTATAAATAAAAAAACTTTTCTTAGAAGAGGCAAAATCACTTTACGACTCATCGAAAGTTCGATTTTTATTTAACCACAGGATCTAAAATTCATCATGGCACACTGCGCATTATTTGATCATAAAGAGTCACTTTTTAATGCATGGTATAATTGTCTCAAAAATGTTAAGGAAGACAACGAGGATTTCATTACTTATGCGGATAAAGTGGAAAAGTAGGTCATATAGACGGTTATTGTAACTGATTTCGAGTACAAAGTACTTCGAAACGAAAAAACGATCATGCATCGTACAAGCGAAGACAACATAAAGCTGAAAACACAACAAATATGAATTACGTATGAATGTTGTTGCTACCACACAACTGCCACTATACAGTGTAATATCAATACAACATCTTGCTGAGCGACGTAAATTCACAACGATCATATTATCTAATAAGAAATAATAATAAAGTTGGACACAGCAACAGATGAAACGATTATTTCGAAGTCTAATTGGACAATTTTAGGTAAACCAAAGTTGCAGAAATGTAGTTGCATGTAATCGGTGAATTTGTAACTGAAATACAACACAACAATAAAAGTTAAAGATGTACAATATACGTAACAAAGCTGGATAACTTTAAGGTTTTTGGTATCTATTTAATTGATAAATTTAATTATCAGAACGATTGTTTTTATTTCATTTGTAATGCAGTATCAATTGGAAGCGGACGGTATAAAAACACCAATATCACATTCTGGGTGAGCAGCACCAATAATAGTTGTACGTAAACAGAATAATAAAATACGCATATGCGGAGGTTACACAACAGGTTTGAATCAATGTATGGAACCAGTTTTATACCCATTACCACATGCGGATGAAATTTTTGCGAATATGGCGAATTGCAAGTATTTTAGTAAGAAAAATCTCTAAGATGCTTATCTTCAGTTTGAAGCTGACGATAGTTCATAGCAGCTTCTTCCGATGAAACACATAAAGGATTGTATATATTTTTTATCGATTACCACCAGGGGTAATATCAGCACCCGGGGCATTCCAAAAAGCAATAGACACTTTTCTTGCAGAACTTAATGGGGTTTTTGCAGAGTTAGATGTCGTCATTATTGCATCAACAACAAAGAAAAATACTATTAAAGTGAAGGTGGTTATAATAAATTTTAAAGAACCCGGTCTTACATTTCGTTGAGAGAAATGTTATTTTTTTAAATCATCTGTCAAATATCTTGGATATCTGATAGACAACAAAGGCATTCACCTAGACTCTTCCAAGGTCCAGTCAACGTGTATAAACTTCGTTAATTCTTAGATGCCATTTACTACAAATGCACCCGCGGGATAAACTGTTGAAGAATGGTGTAAAGTGGAAATGGACTAAAGAATGTGAATCTCCATTTCAAAAGTTAAAAAGACACTAAGTTTTGCTGACACACTACAAATTTAAACTTCGAATTCTTGTTATTGCATACACGGTAGGAATTGGAATTGCAACAAAAAATTCCATAAAATAGCAAATGGAATTCAGAAAGCTAATTATTGTGTTTAAAAGGCACTCACGTCAGCTGAACGAAAGTATAGTCAAATTAAAAAGGATGGATTAGCCTTGGTTTATTGACTAAATTTCATCGTATGATCTACGGACGCAGTTTCTCGTTACTAACTGATCATAAACCGCTAATTTCTATTTTCGATTCTAAAAACGGTATACCTATACACACCGCAATTCGTTTGAAGAGATGGGAAAATTTTATTATGTCTTATAATTTTAAAGTTCAATATGTAAACACTAACGATTTCGGAAATCAAATCCAAAACGAGGAGTTCGTGGTTGCTATCGTACAAACGGATGACAAAATGTTTTTTTTTTTTGCAAGACAACTTAAGCATCATCCAATAACACGTAAAATGATTGAAATCGCTGCAACCAATAACACTACGCTGTATATGGTGAATCAGTGTATACAGAACGGATGGCTTAGCTCACCAAATCGAACCTTATTATGTTTCAATGTTAGACGTTTCCGTTTGGATTTTCTTGAGAAATCACCAGCATCGCCTGAAAAGCTTAACACTACAATTAAACAAACGTACAACATTAAACATGGTGCTATGTTACGTAGTTTCAAACCAGGTGATAAAGTTTACGCTAAAGTTATTAACGGAAATGAAATGTCTTGGACATCCGTTTAACTAATAGAACGCATTGGAAACATACAACGTACTTTTATTTACTCCTCGCTAAAATGCACTAATCAGATCTCATATAAATCAAGTGCGTAATTGAATTTTGAATGCAGTTTCAAATTCATAACAACAGAACCTTTATCTATACAGCCTTAAATGTGTGAGATGTTGGCAACAGCCTCATACTATATATAGCCACATATATATATATATATATATATATATATATATATATATATATATATATATATATA
This sequence comes from Cochliomyia hominivorax, assembly GCA_004302925.2. Lineage (NCBI taxonomy): Eukaryota > Metazoa > Arthropoda > Insecta > Diptera > Calliphoridae > Cochliomyia > Cochliomyia hominivorax. The sequence continues at coordinate 35,269,859 of PYHX02000494.1, forward strand.
TATATATATATATATATATATATATATATATATATATATATATAAATATAAATATAGTAATAGAAATATAGAAATATTATTATTATTATTGATGAGGCAATGCCGGACATTTTGAATTAACGAATATTTTTTTGTTCTCTTTATTATTACTGAGTTCTTTAACATACATTGAAGAATAAACTACGCAATGTTTAATATTATATAAATTGTATTAATTATAATTGAACCAATGATTTACATTGGTACAACATTTTCCATATTTTCATAATACTTTAAATCTATGCGGTTCTGAAACAAAGCAGGTTTGATGAATGGGAACGGTATTGTTGTCATTGCATATGGTCACACGTTTGGCTACCGATGTTGCTAAAACCTGCCATTGGAGAAGAATTGAAACTTTCTGGACATTTCTTCAGGACCGAAATCAGGAATTTGAGTTTTTTCTCATACGTTATAAACCTTTGGTTTTATATTTTTTTATACGCTGCAATATCAACCTTGCTCCCATAGTCCTTCCAGAATCTTTTACAAGAGTTTTTGGAGCTTTGAGAGGGTATACTGCTAATTGGGCCGTTTAACCAGCTAAATCTGCTGATGATGTCAAGAGTTTGGAACGAAAATACAAGGCAAAGTTGCAAGCCACCTTGAAACGCAACTGGCTTATAAAGAAGCACTTAGAACACTTAAATATTGTTTTCAATAGGACCTCAATATTAATAGGTGCGAGTACGCCACATAATACCAATATTATCAACAATTTTAATTATGGTTTGAATTGTATTAATTAGTAGTTTTATTATTAAAATAATTAATAGCAACTGTTATTGAACTGATTATGAGAGTTAATTAAAACAATTATGGAAAGTTATTGCAATATAATGAATATCATTTCATTCTGGTACGCATGATCAAACCCTTTTTTATATCAGTAGTAATAGATATTGTGCGTGTTCCAATTATCAAATTATTTCAAATTTCAATAAAGCATGTGTAGTGGAATTATACTTTCTAAATCCCAACTGATTCGTTGGTATATAATTCCATTTATCTTTTCAAAAAGTTATAGGCCTAATGTTTGAACAAAGTTTAGCTAATTGCCAATTTTAATAATAATAATAATAATAATAATAATAATAATAATAATAATAATAATAATAATACAGTTATTGAAAATAGGTGCTGAATAAATAAAATCTTTAAAATGGACTTTTTATAATAAAATTTAAAATTTCATCTATTCCAGAAGATGTTTTAAAGTTCAATGATTTTGTACTTCTTTGAATATTTGAATGTGAACAAATTCGGAATTTGTTACTGTTGTAATCTGATTGAATTTTCATTTTCTGAAACATCCCGATTTAGCCGTGAATTTAATTAAATTGAAAAAAAATGTTTTTTGATTAATAAGAATTTTCGATAATTGTCTTAAATTTCTATACCAATTATCAATATTTTATTAAAAATAGAGTTTTTGGAATTTAGTAAAATATTTTAAATTTCTTTATATGCCACTTATTCTAAAGATTTCAGCTTCTTTAATCTGAACTTTTTCGATTGTAATAATTTTTATTAATCAAATCTGCTTCGACAATAAAATATAATCTTGATTTTTTCTACCTTCTTATTTTAAAAAAGTTTTCTCAACTCTTTTTGTCATGTTTATAATTTCTTTTGAAATAAAAATATGTTATTCTTTCAAAGCTACTTTTCTGAAATGTCATTTATAGTTTTAGAAAAATCTTTTTATTATCAATTTCTAAGTGAATTATCAATTTCCAAATGAATACTCGAAGGAGGAAAATGTTAACAACATTTAAGTACTTTATTTCATTTCCAAAAAATTCCAAAGTTCAAAAAAGATATAATGGTAAAATTTGGATTGAAAATACTTCCCAAGTTTAAAGTCATCAAAACATGATTTAAATAGAAATTTTATTAGGAACGGGTTACATTGTATTCGAAAATCTAGTAAACTTCAAAAAATTGGTTAATCAATCGGACAATACTATACTATTATGTCAAATGTTTTGCATTAAGATCTCCCCTTAATATTACCCAGTCATAATTAGATGAAATAGTGTTGTTGGCAAAAATATCTTTAAAATTCTTTAACAATATTTTCCAAAAATATAAATTTTTAGTTTTTATTATTGTAAATTTAATTACTTTTTATATATATTTTACATCCAGAAATCAACACCTTGAAATTCAAGGTGTTGCTGTCAGGTCGGGAGAAGTGCATCCCAAGCTCTATAAAATTTATGTTCCGCCAGTAGCCAGCTGTCCAACAGGCAACAATTGATTAGTCCTCGGGGACTTTAACGTGCACCATCAGCTTTAGCACTCTAAGCTCGGATACGACCAATGAGGTGCGCTGTTAGCGGAACAAATAGACGAACCCACCTTCTGCACATTGAAAAACTAGTTCGCCAGATATAATCTTAGCGAGTGCTGGTCTTATTAACTGTAGAACCTGGCAAACTATAGTATCTCTGGGATCAGACCACCTACCCATAATCGTTTCCTTGGAGCGACTTAAAAATTTTATCGTTTCTGAACGCTGCACATACGTGAACCAAAAGACAGCAAACTGGCGCGGCTTCAGTAAGAATAGTCGAGAGGAAGATCCGCGAAACCATCAACGCAGCAGTCGCTCGCTTTGTGCCATCTGGGAGAATATCCGCAGTGCGTTCGTACTTCCCTGCAGAAGCATCGTGACTCGCAAATTAGAGTGATGATATCCGCAATATCAACCCTAGAGACCCTAGAATTGCTCAGCTGAACAGTGAAATCAGCAGTTTGGTAAATGAGGACAAGTGGAATAAATGGTTAGACCACCTTAGCAAATGCAACTTAAATACTGGTGTAAATAAACTGTGGTCCATTCTCTTATCTTTCTCTAATCCCAAGAAGAAGAATGATAGGGTTGCGATTAAGTTTGCAGATAAAACCATTTCCGACCCTAAGAATTGCTTGCGAGCTTTTTGCCGACAATTCATTGAGCATCCGGGGAGAGATATGGCGAAACGAAGAGTTGTTCGCAAACTTCATAACCTTCCAGTCATGGACTCACCCCCATTATTTTCACCTCTCGAAGTTTCTGAGACCATCAACGCGGCTTAACCATCTAAAACGATTGGCCCCGATGGAATATCAATGCTAATGTTAAAGAACCCTAGCGAGCGGGGAGTTGAATACTTGACAGTGGTTTTCAACTTGTCAATGCAAGGCCTAATAATACACGATTCCTGGAAAATGGGTAGAGTCATTCCCATTTTAAAACCTGGGAAGATGCGAATGAGCGAAAATCTTACAGGCCGATTTCTCTCTTGTCTCCTATCGCAAAGACTCTTGAGCTGGGGGAAGAGAAGAGCGCAAAAGGCACTGCACAACAACAACATTAACAGCCGTAACCATGGTTTGAATTAACAGAAACCTTGTGAACGTACAATCATGGTGGCTGTTGACTTATCAAAAGCATCCTGCAGTCCAAATTGTCGAACAATATGAAAAGATGGATTGTGAATTATTTAAGTGGACGTCATTCATTTGTTGAATTTCGAGACAAAAAGTCGCAGTCCCGTAGAGTTAAGCAAGGAGTTCCACAGGGCGGTGTTTTATCACCACTCTTGTTCAATTTTTACCTCTCGAAATTCCCAGCGCCTCCACCCAGAGTAGATGTGATAACATATGCAGATGACTATAGCAGATGATAACAGCTACAGTCCAGGGTTGATGACCTATGTGGCTTGGTAAATGTTTATCTCTTCACTTGAAACTTTCACCAGCCAAATCAACTGCGACACTCTTCACCACCTGGACAAATTTACGCATCACGGTCGATGGAGTACAAATTCCGACAATTAACCAGCCAAAAATTTTGGGAGTTACATTTGATAGCCCATTCACTTCTTTAGCACATGCTACTACAATCACACACAAAATGCGAAGTAGAAATAAGGTCCTCAAGGCATTAGCCGACAGTATTTGGGGTATGGATAAAGAAACCCCATTGGCTACATATAAAACGATTTGCCGGCCAATGGCGAATTATGCTGCTCCAGTGTGGACACCATCGCTAAGTGATACGCAGTGGAAAAATGTCCAGCTTTGAACGACGTTCATAGAGACGCCTCAAATTCTGCGGATTCAAGTTACCGTATGAATATCGTGCTAGAAGGCCGCCCACTGCCCATTGCAGGCAATGAACAGATTTTGTCCTGCATGTGGTCAAGGACCACATAATACACGACATCTATTCAACTGCCAGTCTAATCCAACCTCACTCTGTCCTGAAGATCTATGGACAGAACCAGTCGATGCTGCCAGATTCCTAGCCCTGGAGTTGAGAAACAACATGAATCAAAATTGATAAATGTACTATTTATTTCCAGCTGTTACAACAACAAGTATCAATATTATTTACTTATGAAATATTTAGTTTGAAATTTGAAAACTTTTTCCAACCGCATTTGGTAAAATTTTGTCAAATTTGTTATTAATATCTACCATATTGGTTTTAAATAGTGGCCTTAATACTTCATTATGTTCAGAATCTTGAAGTATAGAAATAGAATTCAATAAATCTTTCTTTTAAAAATGGAACATTTCCTGATAACATAAGGATCCCTTGCATAAAGCTTGCTTTGGAACTTTTGTTTACAATCATGAAGTCTACATTTTTAGCTTTATGTTCATTGACCAATGATTTGATATTCAAATTGAATATAAAAATTGGTAGTCAATTGTTCTGGATACACTAACCAAATCCATTTCTAATTCTCCCAAAATTTTAAAATAATTATCATTATTTTTCGTAATGCTCTGATTTTCTAGATCTGATTAATCTATTTTGAGGGTTATAAATTCTTGAAGATAATTTGTTAAATTGTCATCTGTGTATTCCATAGGTAATAAAGATAATGAATGAGGAATCTTATTTGAAATATTCATATTTTGATACTGATTCATAAGAGTTGAATGGTTCCTTGTTAGGTTAGTAATACTTTTATTAAAAGATTGATTTTTATGTGGACATAATTTTAAAGGAGCAATACTTTCATCCAATTGATTAAATTGCAGCTCTATTGCAAGATTTTTAATTTTAAATATATGGCATTACCGAACAAATCTAATGGCACAGCATGAGCATTTTCCCTTTTTCCAATTTCTAGCCGTTTAAAAACTTTTCACACGAATTAAAAAAAAATAAAAAATATTTTACATTATATTTATGTAATCTTTTAGTACTTAGTGGACAAGACTTTTTGCTTTATAACTTTATAAAAACTTTAGCTTTGGCATTGAATGGAATAAATTTCCTGCAACTTCCTCCCCGATTTTTATTCATTCTTCCTTTAACGCCTTTTGAAGATCAGATTTATTTGAAATAGGTCGCATCTTCACCGGCTGTACAGTTCCACCCGCAAATGTTCAATTGGATTGAGGTCTGGAGAATGTGGTGGGTGCGGTGGGTCATGAGCCACATTGCAAATTAATAAAATAAGCATATCATGAGCTAAATGTTTTGAATCGTTGTTTTGCTGGAATGTAAAACCGGTTTGTTGATTTAACTTTTCACACATTTTCTTTAATATATTTAAGTAAACTTTTTAATCCATAATGTTGGTCCATAATTTTGGTGATTTTATTTAGTTTTGAATAGCTAACAAATGATTTTATTTGATGACAAAGTTTTGATAAGATCAAAAGGCGTTAAAGTCATATAAAACTTATGCTTTTAGAAAAAAATTCACCAAAATTCCATTTTTGAAGATTCAGATTTAAGGAAGTCATAAATAATTTTAATGAGATTTATTTTCTTTATCTTTTTTTAATCACATCCAAATGTATGTATTATAAAAACGATAATATTATTAATTGATTGATTGATTTTTAAAGAAAATTATTATTTTTATGAAAAACAGGTTATTTATTATTTTTGTTTTCATTAACATATTTCTTGCTTTGAATTATTTGTAAAAATAAGTTGAAAATTATGACCGCAACCAATTGTCCACCACTTCCACATAGTCTCATATACCAGCTATTTCCCTAAGTCTAGATATGGCCACCGATCCTCTCCAGGTCAGAATTCAGGAAACTCGAATTTTCTCAAATTCCAAGATTATTTGGATAAAGCGACTTATAAGGCCTATTAGTATGACCGATTGACCACTATTTCACATGGTTTCATTTTTCCGATCCCAGAAATGATCACAAAATCGCACTTTTTTTGTATGTCTGGTGAAAGCAATGATCTGTATAATATATTATTATATAATATATATATATATTATATATAATATATAATATATAATATATAATATATAATATATAATATATAATATATAATATATAATATATAATATATAATATATAATATATAATATATAATATATAATATATAATATATAATATATAATATATAATATATAATATATAATATATAATATTTAATATATAATATTTAATATATAATATATTATATATTATATATAATATATAAACAAATTTGCGTTAAAAACTTTATTATATATTAAAAAAATTAAGTCTTTTAAACTTGATACAATTATCATTATATTTCAACACATCTTGAAAACCAATGATATATCGTATTTGGCCGTGTCCTCGAACCGATTTTGAAAATTTCCTTGTTCGATTTCGACAAAATTCACAGTGCTTTTTATAAATACATACATTCATAAATACATACATACATACATACATACATACATACATACATACATACATACATACATACATACATACATTCATAAATACATACATACATACATACATACATACATACATACATACATACATTCATACATACATTCATACATAAATGCCGAACAGCTGACAAATTCTTGTTATGATACGATTATAATTGTAGCCAAAATAAATTTTCAACATTTACCACAGGTGACATACAGCTCCAAAACATTACAGTAGGAAAAATATTTTGTTTTTCATATTCTGTATTGGGCTTTCTAAACACGGTAATTCGGCCATTATTACGAAATATTTTAAATTTGTTATCAACTTAGAAAAGCGCCAGAAATGTAAAATGTTTACTTTTTAACTCTTGTGCACTCTAAACGCTTAATAAAGTTTTTGGAAGTGATTAATTGTTTACGTCTAGCAAATCGAGCTGTATTTATATTTATATTATTTATTTTTATTTATATATTTTTTTGTTTTTTTAATACGTAAAGGGAAAAATTTCAAAAGTGTTGTACAATTTTTTTTAATTCGTTCAGAATTTAGGATTACGATAACCCGAACACCCTGTAATTCGGGTTATTACCATTCTGTTATATTGATCATTTATCAAATTCAATAACCTTGTCTATTACATAATCAATGAAATAAAGTTACACAAGAGGGCGCGCAGTGAATAAAATAATCAATGAATTATACATGCAAAATAAAACTTTTATATATATATATTTTATACTGTATAAAAATTATTAAACAAGAAAACAAATGTTTCAACAATGTATTTAACATGGGTTATATTATTTATAGCTCACCAAAAACAGCTTTCATCTTATAAAACGAGTAAATGGAGACCAATTCTATTAAAATTCGACACAATTGTTTTGCTCTATATCGGTCCAAATTTTCTATAGCTCCCATATAACGGCTATTTTTAATGTATATTTTTAATTAGAAAAATCTCGGCCAGACCAGTTCGATTGAAATTCGACACAATTATTTTGCTAACTGTTCTGAAGATATTATATTACTTTGCCTTATATCGGTCCAAATTTTCCTATACCTCCCTTATAAAGGGATTTCCAACAATCTTGGTCCAAATTTTGCTGTAGCTCCAATATAAGACCCCTTCCCGGAAAACAGTTTTGAGCTTATAACAAGCATTTTTTTGTTTTTATACCTTCCACAATACAAGTGGTAGAGAGAGAATATTAACTTTGTCATTCTGTGTGTAACGCTAAGAATGAATTATTTCAGGCAAAATAATGTATTCCTGCTTCAAATCAAAATCTCATTAGATTTTCGTCAATCTGTCTGTATGTTCACGTCCACAAAATTTTACATAGCTCAATGAAATCTAGCTTAGTAGAAAAAAGGCAGTTCAGTAGAAAAAAGCTATAGCCAAAATTATAACTAATTATATTACTCAGTAAGTGTTTCTGCGTTATATACTATATACATTTGTGAGTGTGTCTGTTATATGAATATATTCGGAACCTAACGTATTAACTTCACACGAATTTGTGGTATATATAATATTGCATTCTTACTTCTTTAAATAGCTTTTGAAATACTTAATCAAATTTAACGCATTTTGGGAGGTTTAAGACATTTACAAACAGAAATTACAATAATTTAATTATTTTGCAAAAAGTTTATTTTGGATGATGTAATGCATTTTTTATAAAAAGGATATATGACAGATACCATTATCCTTCGTATTCGTAGATGGATTATTATTTAGGATATATCATTTAAATATTACAGATATTTGATTTTAGTTTAGCAAGACAAATTCAAATTAAAATTAGCTTCAACTAAAAAATCTGCTGACTGTGGTCTATGCACTAAGTTGCAGCCCACTGGAACAGGTATGTATTCAATTCAATTTTTTGGTAATAAATTTGTAACTTTTCATCGACAAAGTATGGTACCTCATTCAATTTTAAACATTTTCGTTTTAGTGCGACCTTAAAAAACATTTTTATATGCGATATTCATTTGTAATAGTTTTCAAATTTTCAACAAAAATTTTTTTTTTCAAATTTTCAATATATATATATATATATATATATATATATATATATATATATATATATATATATATATATATATATATATATATATATATATATATATATATATATATATATATAATATTATAAAACTTCCCTTTAATGGCTAAATTTTTAATATATTTCTTATTATTTGTTTACAATTTAGACTAAAACCTATTATTTTTGACTGAGTAACATTTTATCACTTTAATTTACTGTCTTTTTATGTACGTGGACGTTTCATTGCTAATTTGACTAAAAACTTGCGAATTTGAAAAGTAGAGAAACAAAACTAATAAGTAAAATTTGAGATACTGCTTTTAATACGAGATTTCATGAAATTCATTAATGTACATTTTCAACTAAAACATTTATGTTTAAATAGTTTACTGATATAATGTCTCCTTTTTTTATTTAACTTTATGTATAAATATTTATTAAAATAAAATTTAAATAAAACCAATTAAATTATGTTTATGAATATTTGTTGGTTTATTTTATCAAAAAACTACATACAAATGTGTAGGAGTTTAATTCCATTGGATAGAAGTAATAATAAACTAATTAATATTTTTTCGTTTTCAATTTCAAAGTATAAAAAATTTTGAAATACATTGATGAAGTATTCAAACAATATTACACTTCTAGCTGATTTACGATTTTATATCTTAATGCGTTCAGTTCATACTACAAAGTTTTAATTTTGTTCAACAAATTGCGATGTTTAAAATATTAAATCTAAAAAGCTAAAAATAACAGTGATTATAATTATTTAATAATATAAAAGAAAACAAATATTTATGTATTTAAATTTATAGTATAACATAGTATTTAAGAGCAATAAGCTCCTATTTTTCAATTATTAATTTTCATATTGAAAAAATGAAGAAATAAAATATTTGATAAAACGGCGATGGGGATAAAAAATAAAATAAAACAAAAGAAAACAAAATAAAAAGTCTAACAATGGTACTTAATTATTGTATGTGTATGTCTGATATTATATATAATCTAGATCACACAATATGACCCATGAAGCTGCATCATCCTTTTGTAAAATCTAATGTTCAAGTTTTTGTTCGTTTCATTTTCAAAATAATAGTGACTGTGTTATGATTAGGATTTAAAAGTTGAATTATATTAAATTCAACTTGTTGTTATAGATTCCTTGGAAGCATCCTTATTAGCATTTGTGCTGTTACTTGAAGAAACTTTGCCATTAATTTGTTGCTCTTCACTCTCATTCGTACTATTGTTTATGGCTAACTTTTTAAGTGTTTCAGTTGTTTCATTTACTTCATTTGTAGTTTTCAAATGCTTTTCAATTTCAGTTTTTACTTTGGCAATATCTTTTTGACTACAGTAGAAGAAATGAAAAATATTTATAATTTCATATAAACGTATGTGAAAAACTGTGCAGTACCTTATTTGAACAAATAAAATTCCATTAATGGTATTTAGCATATCCAATACAGAACCCATTGTAGGTGGTTGTATATGAATAGGAGGCAGTCCAGTTGTGAGTTTTCCATTTGAATATATGTCATTCATTTTGCGTTGCAATAAAACAGCTTGTTGAGTAAGCAATCGAAGGCACTCTGCAGATTCGCGGGTCTTTTCGTGAGTTTCTCCCAACTAGAAAGAAGTGAAGCAAATCATAAAAAATAATTATTTTAAATCTTTTCCATTGTGCTTGCGTAAGTGAGAGTCTTTTTTAAAGTACATAGGAAATTGTGTACTTAGTTGGTCGCGAAATTACTTTTCACTCAGGCTTAAAATAAAAATAGACGGTTATGATATATAAAATAATGTTATAGTTTCAAAAATAACATTAATCCCGCGGGAAATAAATCATACATTTATTTCTCGCTGAAATCTTCTTCAGTTTCTTTGTTTTCTTTTTAATCGGACATCACCATCTTATTGAAAGAAAGCTCAAGCTCAAGAAACGCACATGTGTAATTTTGCTTCGATCAATGATCTTCTATTTGTAGTAACTTACTTGGGATTTATAAATGGAATAAGTTTCTTTTTCGTTGTTTAAAGCTGAACGGAAATCTCCCATGCAGGATTGTGTTCGTGCAACCAAATGGTAACTGACGGCAACGTTCATTGATTTGTTACCAAAATATTTTAAATTGAGTTTCAATGCATGTTCAATAAAACGTAAAGACAGTTCGTATTCACCAACAGCATGTAAAATTAAACTGATATTACTCTAAAAAATTAACAAAGAGATTATAATGTAATGTAAATAAATGTATATTTTTTAACACTTACATCAATCAAAGCTACTTCAGGATGATCTTCACCGCAAATAAGAACCATCAAATATCTTGCACGATACAACAATTTCAATGATGTACTAATTTGTCCATTGGCAAAGCAATAAAGTGATAAATGTGTCTACAAGTAAAAAGAAAATAATAGAAATTATTATTAATTTTTTACACACACGTCTTTTGTTTGTTTATGTTTATTACATTAACATTAAAGTACTGTTGTGATAACAAACAACAACTATGGAACAAAACAATATTCAAAGTTAATTATCAAATAGTATTAAAATAATAAACTAATCATCATACTTACATATTCTAATATGGTACATGGATGATCAATACCATTTACACGTTCACTCATTATAACTGCACGTTGTTGAATGGCTAAAGCTTCCTGTGCATCACCCAATAAATAGCTGAGACGAGCCAACATTCTGAGGCAAGAGCCATTTTCAAAATGCATAGCACCAAACACATTGTTTAATAAATTTAAAGCTTCGCTAATGAGGTCATAGCCTTCCTTGAACAAACCTTGTTGGATCTTAGATTGACCTGTTGTATAGAAATTATAGGCATCAGATGCTCTTGGACTAATATGTTTTACTATTGGGAAAACATTTAGAATATCTTCATCTACGAAAGTTGGTTTGTTACGTGATTCAAAATTGTATTCTCGCAACAGAATCTGGATGCCGACCTTTAAACAGAAAGCACGTAAAACGCTTATACGTTGGAATCCAAATTTCTCCACGGCATTTTCAATCGAATCACAACCTAAATCATAATCCCAATATGATTTTGATTCTTTTTTAATTTGCTGCCACAAAAATTTTGGTGTCATTAGCGCCCAATCATTATTTTCATTTCCCACTTGACAGACATTTTTCTGATTGTTTTTACTACCATTTTTGTTCTTACTCTTTCCACGTTTACTACTGTTGCTATTCACCTTTTGCAGCTCATCTAAAGATGTATTGGCATTAACAGGACCCGACGAAAGGAAACAATTTAAGAAATGGCTTATTGCGGCCGATAAATGCATGGCATCGGTATTCTGCATGTAAGGATAGTATATATGTTTTGTAGCACGTACAATTAACTCTAATACAGTTATACGATGTAAGTAGTCCATTCTAGGCACTTCAGCTAGCTTATTTATCACTTTGCCCAAATAGCGCACATTAATACCATGACTGTGCATAATTTCTGTAATGCTAGTGCCGTCCATAGGTGGCGATGTGTGATTCATGTGCTCTTTAATAAATCCAGGAATCTGCTTCAAAACCAAAAATTCAGCAGCTTCTTGTACCAACTTTTTTTGTTTAGCTAATGTATTAGGTCCATTTGGATCATCAACATGTCGAATACCAGGAGAGAAGACATCAGGATTAAAACGGAAATCAAATTCTTTTTCTTTGAGTGATCCAACAGCTGCGCAAGCGCGCTTAACAACTTCTGCGGCCTGCTTTTCGTCTGCTGTAGCCACATTTGTTTGAGCATCTTTGATAGCATCGAAAGCATGTTCGAGAGCATCTGCAGTCTTTTTATCACTTTCGGATTTTGTATTCTCGTCTTCTTTTGGTGGTCCTTTTTTGTTTGCATCCTCCTCACCCTTTTCTGTGATTGCTCCGGTTTTCTTAGTTTCTTCTGATTTTTTATTGGCATTCAATTGCTGCAAATGTTGTGCTGCATTACGAATAAAGCTTACATACCGATCTTCTATGAAAGCCTCCAAAAGTTCCTGGCGCAAGCATGATAGCTTGTGTTTATGTTCAATGGGGAAACCCATTGCTTTTAATTCTGGATTTAACTCAATATCCAATTTCAAGAAATTCACATCTGGCGGGAAGGTGCGTAACAAATCTAATATATAATGACGACCATCATTGCCTATTATACCTTTGCATTCAACGGAGGAACATAGTTCGACAGGTTCATCACGTTCGTTAAGAACTGAATGTGGTAAAATTTTCAAGTGTTTACCAGCTTTGCGTAACAGTTCTAAGTATTTAGGATGGGATAAAACAGTTTTTCCAAAATCAATGCTTCCATACACAACAGACTGTTCCTGTTCGCGTTCTAAAATACCAGGAATAATTGATTGAGCTGTAACGCGGTATCCGCGGTAATCGACTACAACTGTTCCTAAAGTATACAATCCATCAATATCTACTGCGCTATAAACACGCACGCCATGCAAATCGTTACGAGGGGCAACAAAAGCTGCTACATCTCCTCCCAATTCCTTGTAGTGATCACGAACATCAAAACCAAGTGAAAAGAATATATTATTCCAAATAAACATTTGCATCTTTGGATCTTCTCCAGGATTAATGGCTAAAACATTGCCATCAATTACCGCCATTGCACCTCTGGTAGCAGCAATAACAAAATCACCGTGAACTTTAAAAATAGCTCTTTCGCGTAACAAACGTTCGGGTAAAGTTTTTCTGGGCAGTTCTCGAGTTGTTTGCAATTCTTCATTCCAGTCACGAGTTTGGCCAGGGATGTGTTCTTCGTATCTGCGTAAAATACGTATGTATATCAAAATATGTATGTCTTAATTAGCATTATTGGAACTTACCCCAATTTAGAAGAGAAAGCATCTTCTGCGCGAATCGCATCGATGGTATGATCCAGTTGTGGAGCAGTCCATTGATATACTTGATATGGAGTGGCTACACGCTCGAACGCATGACGTAATGTGCGCTTTTTCTGCATTTGTTGGAAGGCACGTTTGAAAGATGGTGAAATTTGAGATAGCAAGTCAATTAGAGAGTGACTAAGATGACTGGGATTGTCAGGTTTTGGATTAAATACATCATCTGTAGATTGATTAATGTAAAATCCTTTAGGGCATGCTGAAATATGGAAACGTTTATCTTCCATTGTAACTACATACAAATACATCAGATCGCCATGTAATTTTCTTGGACCAGGTGGAGGATTCCAAGCGGAGGTTGTTAGCACTTTGAGAGCTTGAGGACCTTTCGAGTTTTTGTTAACTCCGGGCTGAAGTGGGATCAGTGGTGCTTGTTTTACACCTGGCATTATGTACTCAGCCGGTGTGCAGTCTACAGAATCTGGACGAGATTTCTTTTTTTCCAGCAAATCACCTTGGGTAATTGTGTGTAAAAATGTCAATGAATTACACTCTACACCATTGTAAGCATCGGCAGGATCCATACTTTTCAATAAATCACGAACATGACGCACATGAATTCGAGCTTCTCTCATCGTATAAGGTTCTTCAACAACTTTAATAGTAGAACCATGTTTAAGACCTTCTATGGTTTTTAGTTCTGCGAAATTATCTAGTGTTACACCATCCAGTTGCAATGAGAAACAAGTGCGGTGACAAGTATCTTCACGGTCCATTAATAACTGGTGAATTTCTTGTACTAGTTCCATACTCGATAATTGCACAGACAATAATTCTGCTCCAGGACTTTGTATATGTACCGTTATTCCACTGTCACGTAAAGCATCTAAATCAATGTTCTCTTCGTAACTTTCTTCTTCATCAACTCCTTCTGATTTCTTCTGAATATTTTCATCAGTTTTCTTTTCCTCACCACTGACAGTTTCCAAATCATTGGCATTTGAATCTAACTCACCGTTTGTCTTTATATTATTAACTGAATCGTGTCCATTAGCTACCACATCGGATTTATTATCGCTATTGTTATTTTTGCCTATAGGCGAAGTTGTACATAAAATATATTTCATTATTTTACGTTTATTTCATATTTTAATAGCTATTACAAGCAGCTTAATATAAAATGTAATTGCTTTAAAACTATTCTGTATTTTTAGTATTGAAAATTCACAAAAAAATTATACAATATTAATATGCAACGAATATTTATTTATATACAAGCCGATTTTAAGGATTTTAATCCTTTCCTGAATTTTTGAAATTAATATTTTTGAATATATATATTTTTATTTTTTGGAATGAAAATTATCTTTGCCATATAAAATATTTAATTGACTGGGTTAATATACAAAAAACAATTGTAATGTTTTAAAAAAATTAAATATAAAAATAAAAAATGACTATGCCAGATTGAATGTGTCCTGAGACAGAATAAAACTTAATTGAACAGATGATATTAGTAATTAGTAATCAATATCAGAACAATTGAGAAAGGTTTAATCGATCAAAATATGCTATGTAGCACCCTACGCCAGATTGTTAGTAATACGACAATCAACAAATTATTATTTATTTAATTTGGGTTTTTGTTTTATGGTATATTATTATGGTGCTAACATTTATGTAAAATTTACGCATTTTAAAATTATGTTATTAGTAAAATGGGTTTTATTAAAACCTAGAGAATATCACTGACCATTTCTAAAATTTTTCGAATATCGATATCTGTTTATATTTGTCTGAGATTAAGCAAATATAATACAACATCAACGTATATTTGAGATATATGCTATTCAAAGTGATATTACTAAGTGTGGGTTGTATGGGAACTCGAAAAATATTTAACTGATACTCGCAGAATTTTATACATAGTTTTAAGTTATTATAAGGCTTGTTTGTCTCAGATATTCTTCCAATTCCAGAAGGAACAATTGTATGATACTAATTTCCATACGAATTGTCTCTGCGAGACGGAGTTCGTTTACAAGGTTTACATGGATCGCAAGCAAGATATCCAGACGAACGTCCTTAAATTGAAACAGAAAAAATTACAAGATATGTTTTATGACTGTTTAAAAGATCTGCATAAACTAATAATACCCGAACCACTTATGGTGATATAGGATATTCAAGGTATTTAAGAATTAAACCGATTTATTTGTTTACTAATATATTAGTTTCATTTTAAATTATTTAATTTTATCACTTTTTGTGATTTTCTCTTTAAAGAACTTTACAATAATTATATAAAGTAGGAACGATTCGATTTATGACATACAATATGGAAAATCGCTTGCATTTTTATTGTTAAATCTACATATACAATTGCATATTTATTATTAAACTTGAAAAATAACTTTTTTAAGTATATTGATTTAGTTTTGTGATATAGTTCTTATGATCTACTTATATGTAAAAGTACGACAACGTAAAAAACTACGTTTAAATAGCTTTTAAAAAATATTAATATGTATGTAACATAAGATTACTTTAAAAGAACTGTTATAAAAATGTGAGGGTCGATTTATTATTTTTTACTACAATAGTTAGCACTCATGTTAGTTGAAAAGTACAAATGTCACTGTCTTTACATATAATGTAAATAGTTAGTTAACAAATAAAAAGGCATCAATCCGTTCCAGAACGGAATATCAAATGCTGTTTTTATTTTAATACGCAAAAAAATAACAACACCTATAAAAAATATTTTGTCAAAAATAAATAATACAAATTAAATACCAAAAAATAAAAGATGTATAATACAATTTGCTTAAATAAAATAACAAAAACATTTGCTCCAAAGCCAACTAAATATGAGTTCAAATTTGAGTAATAATATCATTAATGGATGAAATGCACACATGCACTTGGACATAATTTTAATTATAATGGGTGTAAATTATAAATAAGCACGTGCTCATTGTAGGTCAAACTAAGAAATGTCTAGATATAAAATTTTCTTAATGGTACAATATCGTTTGTATTGTTAATCTGGCCGGTAAAAAGCGATCAAAAAATAATATTTCATAATAATTTATACAAAATAACAAAAAATAATTTTATATATAATTTAAAGAAAACATTGAATATTGTTAGCATAATACACGATGTGTTAAGAAAAATTAGAAGAAAATTACGTAATTGCTGTTATGTGATTGTTTTCCAAATTTAAAATTTGTACATTAACAAGCCATTTGTAATAACAAATTTTCTAAATGAATATCAATGGATTTATTGAAATAGACGATACATTTTTTACCGTACATGTTCGTCTAACAGTTAAGTATAGGAAAGATGGGGGTATTGAAATTTATAACTATTGTCTCTAGGATATGTAACGAAATCTATTTGTGTTTATATGTAGAAGTAATGTTTTATATTAAAATACAGACCTTTCTTTTTTAATGCATTTGTGTCTTCCTTAATTCTAACAGTTTTCTCGTTCATCGATTTCTTATCGGCTTCACTAGATCCACTAGTATCGGATTTAGTTACATTTTTATCGTTTTCCAATGCCATTATAAAATTTCAATTAAAGATTGAATTAATGTATTTATTGTAATTAATAAAATGATGTTACACAACTACTCTCGCGAGATTTTGCTATACAAAAAATTTTATGTTGAAGATAATTTTTTAATGCTTTAACTATTGCAGGGAAAATGTATTCACAATTTTCTTTTTTTAATTGGAATCATATAATTAACACGTTTTCCAAATGAATTATTCAATTTCACTTAAATTATATTCCTTCATGCGTTTTCATGCGGTGGGCAGCCGACTAAAGATCAGAGCCAAGCAAAAATATTCGTCGGCTTAGTAAAAACAAATAAGCAACTTTATGGAATCAAAAAGTAAAGATAATGATAGAATAATATGGTGGCGACAACTTTAAATAAAAACAATTTTCTGATAAATCGAAAAACCAAATTTTTGAATTTAATAACATGTCAAAAATTAATGTAATATACTTCATCGTCCAAACTGATAAGGTTTATTAACACTGAAGAACATGTTGTATATTGTTAGTTGAATATAAAATTAAATTTAACTTATTCGAATATACAGTTTTACTTCAAAATTGATTAACTTTCATATAAAAATTAGAATATGCTAAAAAATGTTTATATTATATGATATTATATTATATTATATTATATTATATTATATTATATTATATTATATTATATTATATTATATTATATTATATTATATTATATTATATTATATTATATTATATTATATTATATTATATTATATTATATTATATTATATTATATTATATTATATTATATTATATTATATTATATTATATTATATTATATTATATTATATTATATTATATTATATTATATTATATTATTATTATATTATATTAATTATATTATATTATATTATATTATATTATATTATATTATATTATATTATATTATATTATATTATATTATTTATATTTATTATATTATATTATATTATATATTATATTATATTATATTATATTATATTATATTATATATTATATTATATTATATTATATTATATTATATTATATTATATTATATTATATTATATTATATTATATTATATTATATTATATTATATTATATTTATATTATATTATATTATATTATATTATATTATATTATTATATTATATTATATTATATTATATTATATTATATTATATTATATTATATTATATTATATTATATTATATTATATTATATTATATTATATTATATTATATTATATTATATATATTTATTATTATATATATTATATTATATTATATTATATATATTATATTATATTATATTATATTATATTATATTATATTATATTATATTATATTATATTATATTATATTATATATTATTATATTATATTATATTATATTATATTATATTATATTATATTATATTATATTATATTATATTATATTATATTACAGTAAATGGAAAAAGACACAGAATTCGGTAGTCCTACTACTACTCCTTTACTTTCTACTGAACATTTCTTTCCAATTTACCACCTCAATAACGATATTAGGACAACAAGAATATTAAACTGCATATGTAACACAAATATAATACAGTTTCTGTTGAATGAGAAAAGATCTCATTCCCTACATTATTTAATATACACAATTTGTTACAATATAAAGAATGTTCTTTATAAAAATAAATCAAACATTAATTTAATTTTTATCGTTGGTTTTGAGTAACT
The DNA here is from genome assembly GCA_004302925.2 of Cochliomyia hominivorax. NCBI lineage: Eukaryota > Metazoa > Arthropoda > Insecta > Diptera > Calliphoridae > Cochliomyia > Cochliomyia hominivorax. The sequence continues at coordinate 35,288,802 of PYHX02000494.1, forward strand.
TTTGATTGTAAGATATCCATTGATATTTATTTTACAAACATTTGTAAATAACCTGCATAATAATAACTAAATCATTAAAAGAAAAAGACCGAACCGTTAGGTCGGTGTTTTCATTCATAACAAAACTTGTTGATAACACTTCAAGCTTTCATTTGAGACATATTTTATCTCGTTTTATTGTTTAATTTTGTATGACAAGCGTTTATAATCTTGTGACATAAAGTTCGATAGCGTAGGACTTAAGACTTCTTGTTTAAAATACACATTTTTCAGGATTTAAAATTTTCTTTGTATTGAAAAACATTTTATTAGCAAGATACAGCGTCAATATTCAAAAATCAGTATATAAATTGTATTATGTTAAATAAATAAAATGTCACCAAACTTCACATCCATTAAAAATTTTTCATCTATCTATTCGTCTTTAGTATCCAGAATTGGCGAGAGCAAAGTGGAAATTAAAATTGATAATTTATCGACAATTTGATTTTATGATTTTATGGTATTTTGACAATTTATGCACTCGATTTTTAAAAATTTTTTAAAGCAACAAATTTTATAATTGTTATCCAAGGATGTTATAAAATCCATCACCAAAATTTGGAATAAATTGATATTTTATGCCCGTCTGTAATAAACTCAAATTAATAAAAATTACCCTAACTCCATATAATAAAGACTTACAGCATACTTTTTCCTTTCTGGGAAAAAACTATACTCATAAATCATTTTTAAAGTTGACGATTTCCAAAAGTAAATTACATGATTTTCCCCTCCTAATTCAACAACTTTTGTATAAAAATATCTGACTACTTTGTAATTACTTTTTTATGCAACACTGTAGGTAAAGTATATTAATACAAGAATTTGTTTTCTTACAAAAATACAGAAATCAAAATAAACATTTGCTTTTGATTTTCGAGAAATGTCCCTTATTAAGAATTTGGTTAAAGAACCTGATAATAAATTCAAATCAAAGAAAGATTCTGAAATTAATAGCGATGAGAAAAATAAAGTAAAACCCATTATCAAATCAGCACTTGATTTGCAACGACTTAAACTGGAAAAACTTATGAAAAATCCGGTAAATTATGATAAAAATTTTATTAATTATTATTAAAGTTATAAAATTTCTCTTCCTATAAATTTACATAGGACAAACCTGTAATCATTCTAGAGCATCGAAAAGAGAAGGATTATATGCAGAGTGTTCCAACCTTCGTTCGAAATGTTATGGGATCAAGTGCTGGTGCAGGTTCTGGAGAATTTCATGTATATCGTCATTTACGCAGGAAAGAATATGCGCGGCAAAAAATGATACAGTCAAAAAGTCACCAAGAGCAACTTGATGAAGAATATCAGAAAAAACTGGAAGAAAATCGTCGGTTAGCTGAAGAAAAAACTGCGAAAAAGAGAGCAAAACGATTAAAGAAGAAAAAGCGAGTAAAAAAAACAAAATCGACCCCAAATAATAGTACTAATAACATTCGCGTTAGTGAAGGTGAGACAAGCGATGATTCTGAGGAAGATACTGTGGAATTGAAAAAAACTGAAAGTGGAACAAATACTTTCGATGACAAAAACGAAACAAATGCCTCTGATAATAAAATTTACGAAGACGAGAACAAACAAATCTAAGGAGAGAGCAAACATGAAAGCAATATGAATTAAAAATAAACATAAAGAAACTTAAAAATGAAACAAAAATTAACTATGACTTTATTCAACATAGAAAACACACGTCATTATTTCCTGACTATACGGAATAGTTTAAATTAAAAAAATTCTTTAAAGCAAACTGTCATCATTTTATGTTTAAAACTTCCCTATTTACTTTGTTAAAATTTTTAATAGTGTTGACATTTAAAATTAACATTTCATTCTAGAAACATAACCATGGTGACTTTTCCTCCTCAGCATTAAGTACAAACTATCTCATTGTATAGACATAATGACGCTGATTACTATTGGGGATTTTTTTTTTTAATATATGGAAAAAATGTACCGTCATTTGCTTTTTTGTATGGTTGGAGGTCCTCTGGTTTATTTAAAATCTTTAAGTTAAAATAATTTTAATTTCATTGGCATTATTTACAAAAATAAGTATTTATTGTTTAAAGTTCATACTTCTTGTGGTCAAAAGTCACTGTCTATGAATCTAAATGTTAAACAAATTTTTAGAAATTTCGCTCTTACCAGCTCTATTGTCTAAATTCATGTACGACTGCTCTGATAAAATTTATAACTGTAATTAATTATAAAATAAATTACCTTCTAAAACTGAGTGATAAAAAGGGAATAAAACAAAATTGAAAACAAAAATTATTTTATGTGCGTATATGCAAAATATAACGAAAAAGGGAATGTGCACATACGTTAGACGTCCACATACCACCATTGTTGGAATTGTAAAACTTTTTATGACAATCCAACATATGAGTATCAGTCAAAAAGTGGGCGAACACCAACAGTTCGAGAATAGAGGAAAATATAAAAATTAATTAAAAAAGAGCCTAAAACTTCAACGTCCAAAAATGCTGCAAAATTAAAGGAAAATACTGGTTCAATACTGGCAAGTATTTACCACCGTTCTGTACGTTGAGTGCTAAATTTAGTCGGAAACGCCTTTATTTCGCAAAAGTTCACATCAAAAAAGATTTGTGATTGGGTAATATTCTCTGATGAAATCAAATTTTACATATAAATCTGAAGGACAATTTTTGTCGTGGAAAAAGGGGGAGGCATTGCAGGAGAAACACATTTATTTGCATTTTATTTATATCTCACACAAAGCTGATATTGGTTATCTAAAGAAGAACAGTGATAGTTCTCAAATTTGGTCCTAACAACTTTTTTAAGGAACTGTTTTACTGAATACAACGTAGAACGGATAGAACCAGGGAAAGAGGTCCCCTCTTTAAAAAGCAAATATTGATTTTGAAGTATCTAACGAACTACAACAGCGAAAGCTCTCAAATTTGGTCCTAAAAGAACAAAAGGTTAGACTGGTAGGACCGGGTTGATTATCTAATATCTAAAAAACTATAACAGAGAAAGTCTTAAAATTTTGCAGCAATTATGCTACTGTGAGACACAATCACTGAAAAAAATATTGAACAGATAGGATCAGGAGGAGAGGTACCCTTCATATAAAATAAATTTAAATTACTAATAATATATTTAAATCGTATGATAATACAACAAATAGTTCTATTACTGCCACATCCAACCCATCTAGAAATTTCAGGCCCAATCACTTTATCCTCGTTAACTAGGTGCTTGGGGCATCTGCAAAGAAAATGTTTAACAAACTCTAACTCATCAGACTCATACGACAGTGTCTTGTTAAGAATCCTATGACTCTCCTCAGACAGACTCTGTCAACGCTCAGAACTTTACTCAAAAAGAAAAATCCAAATGGAGGCTTGATACGTACACAAATACTGGATTCGTAACTCATCAGTGGCGCAATTCCGTAACTTTTTAACAACAAAAAATTATCATAGTTTCGAAAATTCGTTACTTAACGAATTTAATAATTTTTTACTACTAGCAGGTTTTTGGTGACTATCCTAAACTAATTATCCAAAGAGTCTAAAAAGAGACGCCACTGTTCAGTTTCAGCTACTGACTAGTCACTTTGTCCTAGGAGTTAACCAATTATCTGTTCTATATTATCTTCAAGAGTATTTTTGTGCACTTACAGTATCCCTAATATAAAACATGTGATAATAAAGTGATTGAACGTATTACATCTTAACACTTCACTACATATTTTGTGAAAGAACCAAGGAATTGCTTATGCACATATATTCTCTAATATCTTATTTACTTTTGCACTTAATGTACTTGCACAAAATTTTTTACTATTGTTATGGAATTTAGCGATATTATTATTAAAATACGTATGTACTAGAGTAATGATACACAAATTCTAAAAGTGATCAAATAATAGCTCAATTATAAAAGATTTGAAGAAATTTAAGAAATTTATTATTATATTCGTAAACTTAACTTAGTTAACGAATATCGGTAGAAACATGAAATCGTTAATAAATAAATTTATAAATGAGATAGAAAGTTCAAATTGCCATTTTTCATGTGATGATGACCTTATATTACTTGCAGATTTTGGTGAATGTCCCATAATAGTTATCCAACAGTCTCAAGAGAAATGCCACTTTTCAGTTGAAAATACTTTTGACAATTTTCCGTCCCTCACCTGTCTTAGAATGACGTTGAAGTCTACGAACCAAAGTAGGATTGGGAGTATTTCTCCTTGAGGTGTTCTCCTTTTTACGAGTTTCCTGAGATGTGTATTTCCTAAACTTGACTCAATAATGCTGCCTTCAGTATTCCATTCAACTAGGAAATCCTTCACACTCAGACTTCCAATTATCTCAATAGTAATAGGCTTCCTCAATATCCAGGAATTTTGCCTTGTATACTCTTTATATTGTAGACCATGTTCAGTGCAATCCACTATTAACCAGTCTCCTCAATTTCTTCGAAATTATCCTTGCTCCCCTATTGGAAGAGGTGCGCATTGGCGTCGCATGCCATAACAAGCTTGATGGATCGTTAACTGAACATTACTACTAGATCTTGCGCCTTCGTACCCATTGGATAAGGGGTTCATATATACAGAGGCCAGAATAATTGCCCATTTCTTTCTTTGACAGCTATAAGTCACTGAAAGAATTTATAATCGTTAGTTTCAGATCTTCATATCAATGTATATCCGGTGACCCTAATATCCTATTGTTGTCGATTTAGGGCTGCTTTGTTAGGGTCACGACCCACAGTGATTGCTTTCATGGACGAAAATACTAAATTATTTAGAATTAACTGAAATTTTGTTTGATAATTGACAACATCTAAGTTGGAAAAATTATATCTAAAATAGTTTGAGTTAAGGTAAAATCCTCGACAGAGCGCTAAAATCAAATTATATCGTTTGAAGCTTTTTAAATGTATTGTTAAATATACCAAAGATTTACAGTAAAAAAGAAAAAATCAAAAACAATAACAAAATTCAAAAATGTATATACCATATTTATATACAGGCGATATTTTTATATTTGATGAAATTTTTTAAAAATAGCAATTTTTAACCTAAACAAAAATGCTATATTTGGCTATGTCGAATCTTCAATACCCTCCACCACAAATGCGTGGCATGGCACAAGATCACCTAATGGGTTATATTTTTTGATATAACGTTTTTCTACTGAACCGATTTTCAAAATATGTGAAATAATAATGAAGTAAATATATAACTTTATATTATGCCCAAATCTTATTCTAATTTGTAAATTTTCAATTGACACTTTTATTAATATTTTTCGTTGAAACTTAAATATCGGTCTATAACTTTTTATATACTACTAACAAATTTCATTACATTTGGAAAATTATCGTAAAAACATGGGCGCGTAGTTTAAAGAATAAAGCAAACTTATTTGCTGACTATTTAACTAAAGTATTTCAACCGAATTCTCCTACTGATGACTTTGAAACCTGAACAAATATAAGAAAATAGAAGACAAAATTGTCATTAGCTCAGAGTATATATTTAAAATCTACCTTATGTCCCAAAACATGGTAAAACTGGAAACCTGAAAAAGATTTGACGATACCTTCATCCTTTAGACCTATTATTACCACCACTTTTAAGTACCGTCCGACTTAGAATCACTTTTTGAGTCGTTTTAACGATATCCGTCCATCTGGCTGGCTGAACATTTAAACCTTGTGAACAAAATTTAGGCCGCAGTTTTAAAGATATCTTAATGAAATTTCGCATGTGCCATTATTTTGCCCCAAAGTCGATGTCTATTGAAATTGGTGATGATGGGTCCATTATTTCACCAACCCCCATACAATATATTCATCATGTAATTTAGCACAAAGTAGTTTTATAATATTCTAAAACGATGTGGCAAATTATATGAGGACCTTTCCATTATTACTAATAGGTCCTATACAATCTCCCTTCAAAAAACCACTTTGAATGGCTTAAATCTCACAAATATAATACGTAAACGTATTCATTCTCAAAGAATTGAAATGTAATGCTATTTACTGATTTACACCAAAAGGGTGCCGAAATTCAACCATGAATTTAAATTCAGTGGTTGCTTTTTTGGTATCAATTGATTGTCTTCATATTACCTGTTTTCTGCACTTCCTGAGGATTTTACTTTTCATTATTCTTCCTACGATGGACTTCGGAGTCAGCCTGAGTCCTCATGGGAGTGATCAGTTCCAGAACTAATTTCTTTGTTGAGCTTTCTTTTGGACTCACTAGACAAGCCCGCCGGGAAGGGATCGATCCTAAGTGTTTGTATACAAGTCTGATTTAATCCAGATTCCTTTAGTACCATCCTTATAAATTGAACCAAAGGCTCAGTAGATTTAGAGTCTTCTATTCGCTGTGTTGGTTTGATGAGTAATTTCAGAAGATGGATCTCCATTCTTTGGAAATTGCCATTAAAAAACTGTCTGGAACTTCCATCTTGTCTTCCTTTATTACGTCAAACATTTTCTAAAATCCTTTTTAAACTACAGATCATTACATTTATCATTTCTACAGGGGAAAATTTGTACCATAATCCAAAAAAATTTAATATTTTTTATCTTCAACAATTAAATTCGAATGTATTGCTATGGTATCATTTATTTTAAATTCGTGAGGTAACACTACCTCACCATTTGGAATGTATTATTTATGTGACTCAGAAATTTAGGCATTGTAGTCGATGGAATTAAAATTCCGACTTTTAACCACCCAAAGATCCTAGAGGTTACATTTTATTCCTCATACACCTATTCAGCTCATGCCACCGCAACCACGCGAAAATAGCGTAGTTGGAATAAGGTCCTCAAAGCACTAGACGGTAGTAATTGGGGTATGAATAAATAAACCTTATTTGATACTTGCAAAACGATTAGTGCTCCATGTGGAAGAAATATTCAAATTGCCAAATTGAAGCCTTAAGTACCGTAAATGTCCTCAGTACAACATCTACATATGGATATGATGATCTTACCGTTTAAGGAACATAATGAAATGCTCAGTAACCAGCTCTTTCTTAGGTATCATATGAGGCATCATCCTAACTTTAATATAATATAATTGAAGTTTTCACCACCCCTCGGGGGTCATATTAGAAAAGATCGTCGAATTTGTTAGCAGAGCATACATAGTAATGTACTTGATCCTTTTGAATATCATTCATATATAGCAGCTTTGAACGACATTAGCAGATTCTACGGTTTCAAGTTATCGTATGAGTGTCGTACTTGGAGGCCCCCACCTCGTAGAGCAGAAACAGAATAAGGTCTTCAAGAGTAGTTCTGGCACAACTACGTTCGGGATGGAACAATAGCATCAGACACTGATACACAGCATTTGTTTAACTGCCAAGCCAATCCTGCCACTCTTAGTACAGAAGATCTATGGACTCATCCTATACAAGTGGCACAATTTATTGGCCTGGAGTTAAACCAGAACCAGTATCTTATTAAATAACTGAAATTGGGTATTACACAAGTGCATCTAGTTTATCAGCTTTTGGAACTGCTTTCTTTGCAACTGTGTATTATTTTCAATTTCTGGATGTCCACACATCATCCTAAACCTTTAAACGTGCAAAAATACCAATTTTTTTCAAAAAATATATATAATTTGTAAAAAATTAAAAGAATAATAAGTGCACATAACGATTTCTTTTAAATCTTTGCGGTGTTTTTTTTACCAAATACAAGTTGTATCTTCAAATATCCGCTTTCATCTTTTTTTTTTTTTTTTAAGAAAAAAAGATGAGCATTTAAAATGTTAAATGTGCATAAAGACTTTTTATTTTTTAAAATAAATTATAGTTTTAAAAATACAGTTAAGTAAATTTTACTTAATAATAAACATATAAAATTCGTTTCACTAAAACAAAAACAGTTAATTAAATTAAATTTATGGTATTCATAAAACAGAATTTTTTTTACACTTCATTATGTTTTGAGCTGGACTTTTGGGCTGCTTACAGCTTGCTTTTTTCCATTGGAATCCAGTGACTGATTCCATTTAGCCGGGTATCCTTCGGTCGTGCTGGATATGTATCTGGCTTTCGTTTTTCTTCTTCTATTTGTTTCTTTTTTTCAAAATTTTACTGTTATATGAAAAAATACATCTACCATTTTCAATTTTTTCTATGAAGGAACCAAGAATTACGTATGCCAAGAAGGTGATAAAATATTCTTCAACTTTTGAACTACACATAAAAATCTGTTCCACTAATGTGGCAAATATAGTATTTAATGATTTATTTATTTTTTATCAAAAAGTTTGTTTGTTAAAGGCTCTATCTCTCTCTGTATAATGTATGCATACAGGAGGCTTAGTAACGTTCAATTGTCTTTCCATGATAATGTAGTCACATCGGTACCATTCTACTTCGAATTTCACCATTTTTCCCTTCTGGTAACTAAATTATATTGCATAGAATAGTATCTAGGGCTAGATTTCTCTATGTACACAAATATACTATGAGAGGCGGTAAGGATAGGATATATACACACACAGAAAATAAGTAAATTAAACGATATAATTAGTTGATTCTAGACAAAGTTAATTTTTAAACGTTTTTAACTTTGGGGGGTGAAATAATATTGTTTATATTAGAATTTTACGATATTAATAAATATACAACATACAACAATAATTTTTTAAAATTACTTTCAAGTAGTAAAATTTCAAGGTAAAAAGAACTGTGAAACAATGTTAAAAATCAGGGCTAAAAATGTGTTAACAATTCCATTCGTCATAAGTATCACTGTAATCACTGAAGGCATGTAATCCTTTTAATCAACTCAAATAATATCGCAGCAATAAATATGTTAAATTTTTAAAAGATATTTTTAACGTTTCAAAAGTTACAGATTTTTTCCAACAAAATCGTTTTGGAACCATAGTCCGTACATAAATCGATTCAATCTCTGCTATGGTTCGGGAATTTCTTGTTGTTACATATGGAATACCAAAGTTAAGTATAATCATTATATATTTAGGGTTTCTCTACAGGAAAAATATAACTTCTGTAAATTCCGATAACTTCTATCGGGAATTTTCGGGAAGTAATTTAGGTAAAGAAGGTATATTGTCTTTGTATGTAGCTTCAGAGGGATTGTTTCTTATTGCTCTAAGAAGGTTCTTATTTAAAACTTGCTATATCGCTCCAAAAGAAAAATAGTTATGGACTGATATCTGAGAATGAATTAAATCGTACTTTACCATCATACCAAAACTTATCTAAATCGGATAGATAGAATATTAGTTCGAAATATTGATAGCAATTTGAAATATATTTTTTTTAAATTTCCCACATATATCTCCTTTAGTAAAATAATATAACCTTTAATTTATAGAATATGTAGTTCTATTCAAATTCTTACTCCCTTTATTATATGTGTATTTAATATATGTTACTTTTTTAACGAATAGTTGGTAATTGGTCCCACATAAGGTTCTATCCTGGAAAAACTTTAAAAACTCCTTGGTGTAGAATAATTCCATCGAAAATTAAGTATATATTTTTTCTTATTGTCTTAAATATTATATTTTCATGAATTATTATGAAATTTGACTCCATTTTCCAGTTAAGCTAATAGAACTCTTAGATATTTATATTTTAAGAAAGTCGGCCAAAATAGCTTTTGACAAAAGTTCACATTCTACTATATCTTCCATATGAGGAAGCAATTCCAGAATATCAACTTCAAGGGCCCCTCATCTCTTATAATTCGACCATTATTTGTTTTTCGACACTGCTTTTTGCATTTACTTTTTCACAATTGATAAAAAGTCTGTAAGCGAAACCATATTTTCATGTGTTTTGCAAGCCTGCTTAGAAAACATATATACAGTTTGTCAAATATATCTTTAGAATAAAAAAATATGGTATTGTGTATAATCCTGACTATGGAAAATCACATAGTACCGTTTTCCTTCACGTTTTCTTGACCCTTATAATAATTGGAATGTTCCAATGCTTGAAACTTGCCTTTTAAGCACTTTTTACATCCAATTATGAGGTCACTTGATAATTTAAAGGCATTCATTTTACAAGGTATACTTCCTTGCTTCTTAAAAATTTTTTGCAATCATTTATTTGACACTTTTCAAAGTGTGTAAATTTCTTTTTTTATTGCTGTTGTTGCCGTTGGAAATGTTGCCGTCTTATCGACTGGTATAGATACGAAATAGGAAAAGGAAAAAAGGATAATTAAAGGATTTTTAGTTGGAATTCATTAAATAATTTATGATTTTCATATTTTCTAAAAGTTATTCACTGAACCATTTTTCTTCTTAATAGGAATGCATTAGGTAAATCAGGACTAGTTTGGGGCAAAGTTTCGAGTTTTAAAAAATGTTTTTTACGGACTGAGATTTTAAATAAATATTCCTAATTGTATATCTTCATGTTCAACCATTCTAATAGAAGCTAAATACTTTCATATTGCAAGAAGTTTCTAAAAAAGTTTGAAAATCAAACCTAAACTAGGCAGCTCTAACCATGTGAAGTTTTATTAAAATAACTTCTCAAAAGTTGCAGTATTATTTCCTACAGTTTTTGAAACACAGTGCTATTGAGGAAAAATATTTTTTCAACTGACGAAGTCTTAGTAAAGAACTATTCATATCACCAACAGTATTGAAGCAAATATAATGTGTTTTTTATATTAAAAATAAAAATTAAAAAATCTCGTAGGTCGATTACGTATGACAACCGAACGGAATAAAATAAAAAGACGTATTATGTGTCAGTTGCCATTTTGACAGTTCAGCAACCAAAAAATATAAACAAAAAAGTAAAAAAATAAATAAAATGTAGGTTCTGTTGAATTATTTATACAATTATTTATTTATTTTAATAAATACACTTAAGAAGTATAAGTAAGTAAATAAGAAAAATATATAATTTTAAGGAATATTTTTACAAAGACAATAAATGATTTTATCCTTCAACACCAATATTACCGTTTCTAAAAGTATATGAGAGTTTTTCATTTTTTTTGCTGATGGAAGTTTCTAAAAATCTCACGGTATTGGTTTTAATTTGGGGATGGCTTAGCCTAAGATGTCAGTTGTAATTGACAACTTTAGTTGCCAGTTGCCATCTATTATATAATTTTAGAAACTGACAACGCAACTGAAGTTCGGTTGCAATACGTAATCGACCCATCATCAGATTATTTCTTTAAATAAAAATTATAATATTTAAAAATTGTTTTGGAATCGATGGAATAATTATTGAATAATTCTTTCACATATACAAATACGTTCATTTGCAGGAAAAAATGTTGAAAATCGAGATATAATACAAACTCTATAATATCTGACATGAACTTTGTAATGTGAATTATTATTATTATTATTATGTGAATTATTATTATTAAAGCTTTATTGGATGTGCATAATAGTATTTTCATTTTATTTCTTTTTGTGTTTAGATAACATTTTAACAAATACAGTAGTACATTTAATTAAAAAAAAAACGTAAACTTCATTTGTATCAAAAATAAAACAAAAATGTGTGTTTTTCTTAATCCTCTTTTATATTTTCATTGTATTATTAATGCCGGGATTTAAATTATTCATATAATACCAGATGAACAATTTTAAAATAATAACAAAATAAAATTAAATTTAATTCAAAAAGAAAATAACAAAAATAAAGTTCAGTAGTTAGATGGAACAATTAAATAAATATGAACAAATAAATTAAATTAAAACTTTTTTACGGAGAAAAATAAACAAACAAAGAAGGGTATATATTAAAAAATGTATTTAAGAAAAAATATGCATAGGTCGGTATCGTTCGAAGATATTTTTTATTGTTTTTATGTATATGCATATACTATATATTACATCTAAAATAAAAATAAAAAATAAATTGAAAGCATTTAGCAATTTTAATGATCTAGTGAATAATATAAGCTGTTGAATAAGAAAAGTGTAAGAGGATCTGTCTATTGCGGTCGTTCTACTTATCCATTAATACATACAATTTGAATGATTGATTTAATTGATAGTAACAGTAGAAATATCAATTGCATTTGGGGTTATTATAATTCGACCTATTTAAAGAAATCTACTTTACTATTAATATTAATATTAACTTAAACCTTCTACTTGAACTTGAATTTAAGAGACACGTTCTTCTTTAAGTTTCATACAAAATCATAAATCTAATAATGAGAGTTTAGGTTTAATAATAATTATAAGAAAATAAAAATCCAGCAAGCAAAAATAAAATAAAAACTTAAGCAAATGTTTATGATTATAATTAATTAAATATAAGGCGTACGTACATAACATATAATTCGAGTTCTACTCAATACTTATTATTCAAATTTAAATAAAAAAGAAAAAACATACAATTTTACTGACTGAAACGCAACAGCAAAATATATTGACAAATAGTGGCCAATGTTTCATTGCTTGTATACTTCGGTAGTCAGTATCGTTTAAGAATCAAATGCGAATATAATTTTAATGCCAAACGATAAATAAAAATTGTACGAATTTTGCACTTTTTTGTTTTTGTTTTTAGATAATACATATACGATGCCATTGTTTTAAACGTAATTTATATTTAATCTAATAATTATTTTTGACGAATCTGGGAGAGATCCATCTTTATTTTGTTTTGTATTCAAATTAAATTATAATCAATAAATATATGAATATTTTTAAAGTATGTTTCTTTGTTGTGTGTATGTTCTGTGTATATTCTGCAGTAATTGAAGTAAATTGTAGCTCTTAAATAGAATTATGTATGTTCTTCTCCTGGGGTGTACAAATTAACAAACGCTTCATGTATCGCCCCATTCTAATTTAATAACTATTGGCTTAACGACATTCCCAAACCTTAACCGTTGTATCTACGCTACCAGAAATTACATATGGATGTGTTTTGTGGAAATCTGTAAGAAAAAAATAAAACAAGAAAGAAATTTTAAAATGACATTGATTTACTTCCTTAAGAAATACATCCTCCCAAAATTATAAGAAAATATTATCTAAAAAATTAATTTTCTTAAGTGTTTCGAGAAGATGTTTTATAAAATCATATGGCTTTAGTTCGTAAATCGCCTGCTATCATCGCGATACAAACTTCTCTCTCATTTAAAAATTCATAAATTTTCATTGTATTTATACACTACACCAATATAGTTGGTTGTGGTATTACACGTTTGTACAGACTAAAGCTTGCATCCTTGATAAGTAAAGGAAGAAACCTAAACCTGTTTTACAAAATTAGCTTTTACCGAAGAAAATAAATAATAATATAAAATGCACATTTTTTACAAAAATGAAAGTATTTCTCAAATATATTCATGATGCTGGGGGATAACACAAAAGGCAGCGTAAACAAGTAAGAATGCTATATTAGACTGTGCCGAATTTGAAATACCCTTCACCACTATATTGAAGACAATTATCTCTTTGTCTGAACTTCGATGGAATTGGTTCATATTAAATTCCGTTTCATATATTTAACACAGTTTAAAAATGTTTATTAATAGTTTTATAAAATTAAACCCGTTTTCCGGTAAGGGGCGTTATGTGAGAGCTACAGCAAAATATGAAACGATATTGGTCAGATTAATAAGATATATTTAATACAGTTAGAAAAATAATTGTTCAAATTATAATTTTTATTAAATACAATTAGAAAAAAATTGTGTCAAATTTCAATAGAATTGAAGAAGTCCTATATGGAAGCTACAGAAAAATATGGACCAGAATCGTTCATATTTATAATGTACATTGAAAATAGAGTAATCATTGTGATGAATTTCAATGGAATTGGTCCTTATTATTTCTAATTTTCTAAACTTGGTGGTAGTTTTTCAAATTCGGGTTCAAAAAACAACAAAAAAATCTAAAATATAGTCTAGATTCTGTATAAAATTCTAAAGAAATTGTGTGCAAGAATCATATATCTATGTATATTCGATAAAAAGTTATGTTATTTTGAGTTAGAAAATTTAAAAAAAAACGGATTTTTTTCTAAAATTTTTCAAAAAGGTGGCTACATTTTTACACTTTAAAATCAACTATTTCCTTCCTTTTGGACTATGTAATTTCTTTCTCAATTCTGAAATAATTTCTAACAGTAATGCATATAAAGCAAATTCGAGGACATTAGGGGAAACAGTTTCCCCGGTTAATTATCAAATATTTTTCTATACTTTTTTGAAGTGCAAAAAAAATGTTAAAGCTAGAATTATCAAAAAAAATCTTGATTATGTAGCGATATATACTAGCTACCCACTACAGAAATCTGTAATAGGCCAAACCTCTTATAACGGTAGAGTGAGCAATTTTTTGAAAAAAGTTAATTTTTTAAACAACTTTTACGCGGATTGGAATTTTTCATAGTTTTTTATTTATTTGACGATTTTAGTTTTGAAATATATTTGCACTTCAAAAAAGTAAGGAAAAATATTTGAAAATTAACGGAATTCCGATAGGACCTGGGAGAATACTGTTTCCCCTAATTTACTCGGATTTGCTTTACAGATGTTACCGTTGAAAATTTTTTAAGAATTGAAAAAATATAGTCCAGTAGAAAATAGTTGATTTTAAAGTAAAAATTTTAACCACCTTTCAAAAAAAATCTATTTTTTTGATTTCTTTTTTACATTAACATAACTTTTTATCGAATCCACTTAGGTATATGTTTTTTGCACATAAATTGTTTAGAATTTTACACAGGAAATAAACAATAATTTAGATTTTTTTTGGACCCGAAATAGAACCCAGTAAGTTTAACTTAAAAAGAAACACTGTACAAAAATGGGCAACATTTTAACTTTCATCTATATATCTTTTAAACTATAAGAGATATCTCACACATGTATGCATATTTTTAGGGAATTACAAGGACTATAATTATATATACGTATTTTTTTTTTAATTCAAATACCCGATATGAACTTTGGAGGTCCACCCTCGGAACTACTGCTCCTCCAAATCAATTGGAAAACACCTCAGGATTTCGTTTAATGAAATCATAAATGAAATTTTAGCGATAAAAAAAAAATAATGTTATCCGAGGTAACCAGTTTTGGAGGTCTACTCCTTAACCCCAGGGCCCACTAGGAATGTGTCCTTTTCCAAATGAATTGAGAAGTTTCTTTAAAAAGTATTCAGTACTTCCAAAAATACAGAATTATCTTCAAAAATATGCGTATTGGGACTGCTGTGTAATTTATGATGAAAATAAACGTGAGCATAAATAAAATTTTGTGAGACAGTACAAAATAAGACGAAAATGAAATGTATGGGGTTTCGAATGATAGAAGCCGCCATAAGAAAACTTCCTTCTACATGATGCGCATTATATATGTATATATTCTTTGTATTTACATATACAGTAGACTCACAAAAATTAGACCACTTTGTTTCATGTATGGTTCTAATTTCTGGACTTCTTATTTTCACATACATTTAAAAAGAATAAAACTTGCTAAAAAATCTAATATTTCATATAATTTAGTTTCTTTTCATAGCAGTGTGCCTGTTTTTTTTAATTGTTTACTGTTTTTGCACAATTTTATAACATTATTGACGCTTCTGAGAATACGCAATCATTCTGTTCTGTTTAAAATCTATCAGTAAAAACATCTTCATTCTAATTTCATTTAAACTAATTGTGGTTGAACTAATTATTTGGTATAAATTCTACCGAAAGATCATTGCAAACCAATTTCTTTTAATTCAATTCGTCATACAGTATATTTCCAACTTGTACCAAAATGCTGCCTGAGCACGTCACGTATAATTACATTTGAGTGGTTGATTGAGTGGCTTTTCAAAAGCATATTTATTTTATCTCCATTATCTATTAAGTTTGCAAGTATCTTACTTTGTTCAATTTTTAAATCTCTTAATTTTTTATTTAGTATCCAAGGATAAAGGGTTTTTTAAGATTTCTAGGCATATCAGATTTCAAATAAATATGTATACATGCACAATGTAAACACCACGTATAATTCAGTTACTCCTCTTTTTTATATTTATACTAATGAACAAAAATCAGTTAAGAATTTAACAAAAATTACTTCCAAAAATGAAAATCGCAGGTTCTAATTTTGAAGCATTCAATATATTGAAATTAAGGACTATATATAATACAACACAATTTTAATTTGTGAGAGTTCTAATTTTTTACATTCAACTGAATTTACTTTCAAAATAATGGAAGTTATGAAGTTTTTAGGCAAACAACCGTTTCAAATTGAATTAACAAAATGGAAAATTGATAAATACATTGATAAATAATTATTGATTAAGAAATAAGAATTATATAAAGATGTTTTAAAAACGAACTTACCAACTGAAGTGCAGAAATGTTGATGAGCATAAATTGTCTTCATGCATCGCTTATTACGTAAATCCCAAACTCGAATAGTTTTATCATCACTGGCTGATATCAAATATTTACCACCAGGATGGAATGCTAGTTCTCGCACCCAATTGTCGTGGCCGGACAGCACAAATAAGCATAAACCAACACTAACGTCCCAGACCTTGAAATAATAAAATAAATTAATTAATAAGATCATAATGCGCTTTTTTAAATTTTTAAAATCTTTAGACGTTTTAAGAAGAAATAAAAGGGGAAGATTAGGTACAATTAAATCACAAAGTTTTTTTTTTTTTTGATTTGAATATATTTTGTATACAAGTGATAATGTTGATTATACACAGTCAACAAATTTTATGTTGAGGAATTTAAGCATTACTAGACGTTGTTTGCTTTCAAGGGGATAATTAAAAAGTAATTAAATTCCTTGATATAGTTTCATTAAATAGACTCAAGACAATAATATAGATGGATGAATGTAACTGTATTCCATTAGAAGGATTGAATTTAAATCTCCAAACAACTGGAATATGTTGAAACCAAAAAGGAATGTTTTTACATTTATACATGTTTATTGGGTGCAATCAAGATTCTTTTTTACGTGTCATTAATGTATAATTTAAAATCGGAAAATATATTATACCAGACTAACTAAAAACGTAGTGTATTTATCACAATGGGTTAAGTAGTACCGAAATCGGTTAATTTTTTTTATTAATTGTTAGATTAATTTAAAATCAGCAATTTTATGATTCCAAATTCATAAAGCTAAAGTTCTCAATAATTTTATGAGAGGCAGATAAAATCTTATTATATTTGTTTTTTTATATCTCAGCTCTGAATAAAGCTAAATTTAAAATTATTATTTAATTGATGATTTTATTTGTTTAGAGAAAACTCAGAAAAAAAAACGCAAAACGACGTCTATTTCAAAATAACGTCAACTAATATTCCTGTCATTTTTTCTGCTATTTATGTAAGATATTGGTAAGTAAACATATTTTAAAATAACTTTATATATCACTATTACACAGAAGTGTCAAAAAATGACGGTTCAAATGTTTAAAATGAGATTTTACTTATGTAAAAGTAACTTTTGAATAATGATGTGGGAAAGAGTCTTTCGTGACATTATTTATTGTATACATTGTCTCAAAGTATAGAAAGAAATTCGAACGCCCAGTATGAAAATGTTAAAGAAAATTTTTGTAAAAAAAATGTTCAATAATTTTCCCTATTTACGACTTGAAGTTCTTCAATGTTTGATTAGTTAGCGTTTTAATTTTTTCTCGGTTTTGAAGGAAATAGAATTCGAAATTTAATGGTCAAGTTATAAAAGTCTTAAAACCTTTTAGGAACTGATCTAATTATAACAAATAATCAGAACAGTTTTGAGCTTTAAATATGAGCGTGCCAGACGGTCATATCTAAATTAATTTATGGCTTAATTTGCCTTTATTATTAACTTCGCACATGAAAGGACAAAGGTACTATGTCTTTAAAGACCACTTGTGGTGGTTGAGATAACAAGTTTTATTAAATTAAATTACAATTCAATATGACAATTTTATATAGAATAAAAATTATTGGATGTAGAATACTTTTTTTTATTTTTTATTTTATTTTTTACACTTACGCGTATAGTTTTATCTCTAGATCCAGATGCTAAAAATGGTCCTTGATGATGACCTTTTTTATTATCAGCTCCAGCAGCTTCATTTATAGCTGAAGAAGACGCCTCTGGTGCCCATGCAATACATTCGACAGTATGATCGTGATCACGTAATTCAACCTAATTTTAAATTGTATCAATTAATTATAATTATATGTGATAAATTTATCTATATACCTTGCAGTCTTTAGAAGTTGTCGACCAAACTCGAACTGAGTGATCAATTGAGCATGATGCAAAAATACTTCCATCCATATGCACGCGAACCATGCGAACCCATTCCCTATGTCCCGTATAAGTTTTAACACAATAACTTAAATATAAAAATATTTAATTTAATACCAATATGAGATGGAATTATAATTATTTGATCCTAATAATACCAACCCTGTTGCAACTTCCCACATTTTAATAGTTTTATCACGAGAAGCTGAAAGTACATAATCACCAGCTGGTACAAAAGCAACCGACGATACGTTATGATCGTGACCGTGCATGGTTTTTACGCATTCATAGCTCTGTTGGAAATCCCATAATTTAATGGAAAGATCAGCACTGCATGAAGCTAATAAATAATAAATATATTTGATTTAAAATTCGCGTTGAGTTAAATTAAATAAAATATAATTTATTACCTAATAATTTGCCTTGAGCATCGAATGCAATATCTTGTACAGAATTTGTGTGGCCCTTTAGACTGCGTTCATATTCACCAGTTTCAAAGTCCCAAATTTTTATAACTGCATCTTCTGAAGCTGATACCATTAGACTGAATATTGGATGAAATATTACCTAGAAAATATGTGATGATTGTTAAACTTTGAAGATTATGAATGTAATATTTATTTACTCGTGTTATGCTGGCACGGTGACCTGTCAATGAATATTTTTCAGGTGGCCTAGGTATCCATTCTCCCGGACTACGTTTAGCTTTTGATGGAGCACCTTCTATAACTTCTTTTTCTGCTTCAGAAAGTTTAGCCTCAAGTTCCATTACTTTCTTCTGTAAACGTATAACTGATGTCCATTTCTTTTCTAATAGACCGCCAAACTTTTTTTCTGTTTCACCACTGAGATCAGCTTCCTTTCGAAATGCTTCCAAAGATTCTGAGTATCCATTGCTTCCCAAATAGTCGGCAATCGCTTGGTTACTGTAAGTTTTAAAATTTAATTTTTAATTTCATGTTTATTCCTAACATACTTACAGCTCCTCGCGCTGCCGTTGCGACAACACCATTTTCATGCTGTTTTCAACTTAAGGCAAGTTTTTAAAATTCCCCTTTAGGAAAATATATTTTCTCTAATTGAAATTATATTTATATATTTTCCAGTGCTCAGCACTTAAAGGAAACTGAAAACAGAACATAAAAATTTATTCGTTAAATTTTTTAAGAAAATTAATTTCAGTTTGTCTATATATATTTTTCTTTAACCTCGAATAATATCATAAATAGTTCTCTCATTAAAAGTAACAAAAGCTAAAAAAGACGTACAAAATATTAAATCCAAAATCTAGAATATTGTCTGAATTTGCAATTGTGTATGTCCTGTAGTATTTGGTATTTTGACATTTCGGAGTTATGGGTATATAGATCCAAATTTTGGTCTGTTCGCGGTTTTCATCGTTTAACTGGATACAAACAAAATTTACTGCAATTCATTTTTTGTGATTTCTTTTTTCAAAAGTCCGTTAAAGTAAATCAAATTGATTGATTCTTTTTACCAAAAGTTTCAAAAAGAAATATAGGAAGCATAAAAGGGATATTAACTCACTCGATAATGGTTGTACAATTTAATGGACAGGAGTTACAAAAGAACATTAACCAAAATATCTAAAAAACTTGGAACTCGAAGATATTAAGTGAAAATTTATTCAATTGATTCTATATCACTGGAATATTACTGATGATTCTAAATGGTGCGTCTACAAATTTCTATATGATACATTAAACATTGTCAAACGGGGCTGGTTTATCAAATCCGAGGGTTTGGGATTATAGAAATTGAAATTCGTTCATCCATTCAGAAATTTTTAGGGGATTTTTATTGCGTAAAAAGGCAATAAAACACATTAGTTTTAACAAAAAATATTTTTTATTTGCTGGATATAAGACTTAACATTTACAGTTATGGCCAAAAAATAGGGTCAAATTTATTTGCTGCAGTTTTCTTTAATTTCGCGGGAAAAATTTTGATTGAATTTTAAATATATTTGTGCACGATCGTAGCAAATATTCTATGTTAAAAAATTAATACCAATAGCGATACACTGCGTAATGTGCATAAGGTTCTTATTTACATTGGATAAAAAAATATTAAAAAATCGTGTAATTAATTAAATTGTAAATATTTTATTTATTATATTACTAAATGATATTCCAATGCATATATAGAATAATAAATAAATAAATTATAATAAAATTAATTTTGTAGATTATATTTAGTTATAAGCGATATTTTTGCTTTTAATTAAAATCCTTAGAAAGAGGTTGGCATCGAAATCAATTGGAACGGTCAAACAATTTTGTGTTAAATTTAAAATGTTTGAAATATAACGTTGAAGCACGAAATTTGCAAAAAATCATTCAAGTGTGTCTTTAACGTAAGTTTGAATATATTGTGGGGGATATAAATTCAAGCAATATCCATTTCGGTAATACTCTGATTCTAAGGAGTCTATATTTTATATACCCTTAAATCTATATATCACCAAAATCGAAAATAACTATAAAATGTCAATGATTTTTGTAGGATATCAGAGTGGATGTGCTGTGCAGCTTTGATATACCAGCAAATTGAAATCCAATGTCATATATCATTCCCTACATTTCTGTAGAATAAGATTAATAAATTTATTTGCTTCCACTAACCGTGTTCTATCATACGCAGAAGAAAATGTTGTTTTCATTATGTTTTTAATAAACAAAATCACTTTAAAAAATTCCGATTTAAAGAAAATTTATAGAAATGCTGTGCTTCAACTTACGAAATTTCAATTATAGCCATTTTAATCTACATATAAGTGTTATTAAATTAAATAAAATATAAAATTGTATAACAGGATTTACGGTTATAATTAAATAAAAAAAATACATTTTATTATAATTTATTTTTTCTATATATGCATTGAAATATCATTTAGTAATATAACTAAGCTATTTTCAATGAATTAAGTACAAAATTTTGACGAATTTAATGATGACAATATTTTTTGTCCAATGTGAATAAGGACCTTTGGAATATAAAGCAATGTATCATTATTGGTGTTCTTGTAATGAAGTTTTTTATAATAATGATTGTTTACAAAAATATTTTACTTATTCCAAATTTTACCAAGAAATTAAAGAAAATTGCAGAAAATAATTTTGACCCTATTTTTAGCCAAACTTATATTAAAAATTTACTGAAATTTCGAGTTTTTCATACATAAACATAAACACTTTGAAAAAATAATTTTTATTGTTTGAAAATTCGGCACTAAAGAGTTTCAAAAATTCCGGTATTTATTATTATTATTATTATTATTATTATTATTATTATTATTATTATTATTATTATTATTTTAGATTGGTATTCCCAATATAAACAAATACATAAATATAATAACACTAATTCATTATGAACAATAATTTGAATATAAGGAATACAAAATAATAATAATAATAATAATAATAATAATAATAATAATAAATAGATAACTTAAATATGTATGCGCTTATTTCAATGACTTTATTGCAATTTTAACTCACTTTACTTATCAAATTTTAAAATAATTTGTAAATAAATTTATTTTATATTTTATGCGCACATTTATAATATGGTTAACATTTTTATTTAACACAGTTTTTATTTCTTACATATGTATATAAACCACCAACAATCTTAATTTTACCAGTTAATTTGTTGTTATTACAATTATATAAACTTAAAATATGGTTACAAATGTTTACGTTTATTAATGTTCAAATAAATAAATTCATTAACAAATTATTTACAGTCAATCAAAATAAAAAATTTAAGTTTATGTTTTATGAAAATAAAGTTAAAAAAATCGTATCGTAAATAATGTTTCCTTTAAACTTTTTTAAATTTTTTTAATAAATATTGATCCTTAAATAAAAATATTACTTTAAGTTCCAAATGATTTTAATAATGAATCAGACTATCTTTAGATGATGTCAGGTTGATTGCTTTACACATTTTATTAATAGATCTATTAAATATATTTTAAATTTTAATAATCAACCAATCCAATACATCAAGATATTGTTGTTTTTAACTTTTTATAATATGGATACAAAAACATATTGTTTATTTTTCAAAAAAAATCTCAGAGAGGTAACCAGCTGACTTAAACTCGAAAATGTGAGTCATACTTGAAAAACATGTCAAATGTTCTATATATGTATAAACGGAATATACATATATATAATAAGTGAGCAATTCATGAATTCTATTCGCATGCGTTAACGAAGGTATAGATTTATTAACTCTCCGAATTGGTGACACTTTGTTACCCTTTAACAAAATTTTAAATGAAAAATCCTATATGACTGACTATATATTTTAATAAAAATTATAAATTATTTTTATAATTCAGTTTTTTAACAAAATACTTTAAAAAAATTTAATAATCCATCACTTTTTTCACATTTTACCACAGTAATGAATTAATCACATTGAACTTGTAACAACTTCCAAAGATTCCATTAAATTTCCGAACAATTTTTGTATCTATTTATGCAAACAAATTTTTTTTCTTTTTGCTTTTTTAGAATAATTCGATCCTGCAAATATAGCCATAAATTTCCAATTGCGTTTGATTCCGGACTTTGTACTGATGTTCGAAAATTTCATTTGGTTATTAAGACAATCCCCCAAGATCTCTTGAAATATGAATTATTAATATAACATTTTAATGGACGATATCATAATATTATACAAATATACAGTCCTTTATCACTATAGGATTTGAATCGTAATTCACTGGGTAGTTTTCATATATGAAATTTTATTTACCATCCTCAAAATACAATATTCTCTCCTGGAACCTAAAATGTTAAATGTTATATATGTTTTGTTGAGCATATGTGTATAAATACAAATTACATCAATATGACTATAAAAAACAACACTTTATATTTGCAATTGCCTTATTAATTTCAACACATAACAAATTTGATTACAAAGGTTTAAAACAGATTTAGAATTAATATATTAGAAGATTTAAAAAATTTTAGAATCAAATCAAATTATTGTAGAAAACTTAGAAATTACTTGCATTTTATGTGGGTGTAAAATCTCTTCTTCTAACATTAAAAAATAAAATTCTGAAGTTTTTATATATTTCTTTTAGATTATAATAATCAATAGATAGATGTAAGTTCTTAGTTGTTTGATAATGTAAAAAATAAAACAATATACGTCATTAGTATATATTTTTGTATACATAGTATTTAATTTATTAGTGTTCATGCGCATAAAATTCTCAGCAAAGTGTATCAGAACTTTATTGAAGAACTTTTGGAAATTCTTAAATCAAATTAATAGTTCAATCAACTACAACTATTTTCAAAATATATCTATTACAACTTTCTCTTCAGTACTAAATATTTCTTTTGCTAGATTAAGTATAAATAATAAAATATATTTATACAATTTCTTAAAATCAGCTTTTTAATCTAAAAGTAAAAAAACTTAATTATTGGATAAACCCATTCAGTTTGAATTTATTTGACTGTATGTGAATCTTGGTTCAACTAATAAGTAAGAAATCACCTACAAAAAAAAAAAAAAAAAAAAAAAAAAAAAAAAAATTGTTAATTTATACCTAAATCTTCATCACACAAACAATGCCTAAATTTTATTTGTCGAAAAACTTATATAACTGCTTTAAAAGAAAGATTTAGAATTTAATGAATTTATTTAATATGGACAAATACAAACATTTCTACAAGTAAATAGAAATATACTATTATCCTTACACATACTTTAGAAAGCGCTTCATGTCACTTTTAACAATTTTTGCAAGTGAACCGGTATATAAATATTTTTTTTCAGAGCATAAAACTATTATGAGAATATTCCATAATCTTCTGAATTAAAAAAAGGAAAAGAGCAGTCACTTATTAATATCTAATAAATCGGTATGAGATCTTTAACTAAAATTTTAAGATGATAATAAAACTTTTGATTTCAATGGATGTTAAATTTATTGCAGCGATTATACTTTCTACATCAAAAGTAGTTTCCAAAATAACTTTGAAATGACAGCATTTTGTTATTTTCACGTTATCTCACGATACTCAACATATATTTATATATCATATAAATTTATGATAGATTCTGTATATTCTACCTTAAATTCAGTTGTAAGCGAAAAAAAAACTTTTAATTTCCAGACATGGGAGTAATATTTTTTCATTAAGTGTCTGTTGGGTTTATTTTTTTTAGTGTATTTTTTTAATAAAAATAAAGCATGCACTTGATTTTTTTTTGGTAATTTTTAATAGAAATAAACTATAATAAAGATAGAAAGATTCAGGCAATCAGAAGTTATATGTCCTACAATGGAAACATTTATTTCCAGTTTAACAGGTAAGAATGCTATATTCAGCAATGACAAATTTTCAATACTCTACACCACAAATGTATGTGATGTAGGTGCATTATGTTTCGTAAATACACTCACAGACGTATAAAATGCATAAGTTTTTCCGAAATATATACATTAGTATACCAAATAAATTTATTATATTTTTGGCTATAATTGTTTTACTCTGAATGGTAATGAAGTATATATAATTTAATATTATGGCAAAATTTCATTCTAATTTGTCGATTTATAATTGAACATTTTAAGAAAGTTATTTACTTAAAATATGAGGTTGCCTCAGATGTCTGGCTACTTCCTTTAATAAACTAAATCGATTTTGCTGGCTTTACATAGAAAACTTATCTCAACTATAACGAATACTCAGGCCATTCATTGAGCTCTATCAATTATTGTGGATGTAAGCTTGTTAACAGCAGACATATATATAGATGAACAAAGCAAAATCGACACATATTTTGATTAAATGCAAGAATATAAATACGTAATGGACTCTGAGATGATTCCTTCGAAGCGTTACACACGGAACGACGAATGTTAATATTCCATTTGCACCACTTGTGATGGTGGAAGGTATAGAAATACAAAATAATTTTTTAGCAGAACAATTATTATGAAAGGAAAATAAGGAATTTGAGAAATAAACTTAATGTTGTTAAAATGTTTTTTATATTATTTAATTAATTGGCCTGCAAAAAAGTCAGATATTGGAGGTATCCTTACAAGTTTAGGGTTTAGTGACTTTATTTTCAAAAATATCAAGAATGATAGAACAAGAAAATAGTCTGTATTTTGGATTGATGCTATTTTATATTATTATGCAAGTGTCACGCAACACTAAAGAAAGTGAACATCGAATAATTATAAAAAGTTGTACCAAAGTTTTACCAACACCTTTGAATAAAGAAAAACTATTTACTCTATTTGCAGAAATTTATTCATATTCCATTGGATGAGATTATGTTGATATGTATTTTTTTCTTTTAGATTATTTTACAATATATGCATTCATATGTATGTATAATATATATAAATGTATATATATTTAGGGTTATTACTAGTTTACAATATACATACTACATAGCATGTATGTGTATATGTGGATACGTACAATATATTATTTATATACAATATATTCTATGTGTATATTTTTTATTATTTATACAAAAATAATTTAATTCTTTTTCACTTTAACACTATTGTTTCAATGTGAATGCATTTGATTTAAGTTTTCTTAAATTTTATTTATAATTTATGTTAAAACACCGTTATTCACTAATATTAACAAAATTATTTATTAGAAGAAATTGTATATAATATGAACTTCGCCACAAATATTCATGGTTAATCGTCAACATACCCGTCGTTTCAACAAATAACAAAGAAGAATGCACGATGACTGATAGAAATGTTTATAAGTAAAACAAAAAGAGAAAACCATTGAAACCAGTGTTGCCACTTCATTACAAAAAAATCATTTAGCGAATAAATTCTTAAGTTCAAAATAATTTTAAGTTTTCTATAGCTGGAAATTCAGCTGCTTATTCAGTCATTTGTCTTTGACAAAAACAATGGGGAAATATGCAATTATTTGCAGTGTCAAATCTTAGATTAAGAAAATAACATGTTTTTACCTGATTAACAATAATATTATAAAAACAAATGTGTGTTGATTCTTTTTTATGAACATTATGATTACCAGTTAATCAGTTGTATGAATAATATTTTATATTATAATAAATAATAACACGAATTTCTTTTTTTATTTTTTGAGAAGATGTTATTACATTATTTTATTTTTTGAATACTATCAAATTTGAATATTAAAACAATTGATTAAAATTTTTTATTAATGTAAAATCAATTAATTAGAATATTAAAAAATAATTAAAAATATATAAATGTTTCGAATCATTTCGAATCTAATTGTAAAATTTCCATAAAGTCCATCTTAAGACAGTTCACGGCTTTGGATATTAATTAAAACAACTTAATGTAATTAATACTAAATAATATAGTGCATGTTACCATATCACAATAAAATAATACGCCCCCATATAAACTTATATATACATGAATGTAAGTACGTAATGTGATAGCGGTGTCACAAAAATAATTTTTATATACATGATTGTGAATTATCTGAGATGCAATCAGCTGCTTGTTTTATGAAATTCACACAAAGGATAACACAGGACATGGCCCACTCATTTAATGTTTAACTCCTATCTTTGTAAACTCCTACAGCCTGCAATTACAGCGACGGGTGGTAAAGTTGATTACCTGTGTGGACAGGTAAATGATTATCACCATATGTATGTATGCAAGTATGTATGCATATATGTATTTATGTTAGGTATTTTGATGAAATTTTCACAGAATGATCCCAAGATATCCGAAAGTAACATAGGCTATACAAATTCCGTAGGCCCAGAGGAAAGTACTTCCCATACAAAACAAATATTGATTATATGTGAAGATCAATAATAGCGAAAGTTTTTAAATTAGGTCCCAACTACTTTTTGAACAGTTTTTTTTGGAGAAAATATAGGATGGATTGTACAAAGCAAATATTGCTTATTAAATATCTAAAGTATTATACAAACGAGAGTTCAGAAATTTAGTTTCATACTGGGCAAATGCAAAGCAGATAGAATCAAATAGATTAAAGAATATCTAAAGAACTACAACAGACAGAATTTTCAAATTTTTTAATACACATGTCGTGATTTGAGAAATTTCTTTCGCGATCTAAGAATAAGTAGAATTTTTGCACAGCAAAGCAGAAAAATGCATCCTTATTGTTAAATTAATAACTGTTAAAAATTTGTACTTATATGCGAAAAATCGATGTTCAACACAGTTTAAACATATTTTTAAGTACATATTACACTATGCATTGAACTTAATGTATTTTGCAATTCATAAATGGGACAAAAATTAATACAAATGGCAACGCTGAATTTGTCTATTGATAAGAGCCTCAATTGCCAGGTTTGACAATTGACCGTCATTTTGACTTTTACGAGCCCAAAATGGCATTTTGATTAATGTCCCAAAATTGACAATTTTTCTCAATTATTCCGAATTTTATATTTGTTATTCAAGATTTGTATATATTTCATTACCAAAGCTTGGACTAAATTGAAGTTTCCTGCCCGTATCTTTAAAAAACTCAATTCAATAACAATTATCCAAAGTCCACATAATAACGACTTTGGTATAAAATCAATTAATATCGTATTGTAATTCAAGACGCAAAGATAATGTTGCAGCACCCTTTTTTAAGAAAGTTAAACACATTTAAGTAGTATATTTTGGGAAAATAACTTTAAAAATCGTATATAAACTTTTTGAAATGAAGACAAACATCTTCAAAATTATTTTTGTTTTAGCAGAATAGAAACGAATTTTTTGAAAATACTCCATGTCGAATTTTAATATATTCAATACTCTTAAAATTTTTGTTACAATTGTTTAAATTTAAAACTTTTCGATAATCCATTTCTGATGTTGACGATTTCGAAAAGTTAATTTGACGATTTTTTCCAAATTTATCTGGCAACTAGATTAGAGCACAAAAGAATCTACAAAACATAGTTCTATATCTTTTTTATATTGTGAATTTTGCAGCGATAGAAAATCGATAGCAGATAATACAACACCGATAGGGGACGCATAGCATGTATAAAAAATAAAAGTAACGGAAGAAGAGCTAAAGTTGTTAAACGAGTAAATTATAATATAAACGTATATCACAAAACTACTAACATTATGTCCATACATCCATATGTTATGGACGTATGTACATAAGTTCGTATGTAAGAGATCTTGAACCATCTCACACATATTCATACACTTTAATTCACGTTAGCGATGTGTCATCATATGAAAAAGTCATACAACAAAAACAATTATTATTATTTTAAATTCTAATATGAATGAGAAAATCAAATAAACAAAAAAACAAATCATTAAAACAAAACTGAAGAGAAACAGAAGCATGCTGCAAATAAACAATACACGCATTAAACCCTAATTATTTCCTTAATAATAACTATTCATATTTAAAATAAATGTAGATAAAGTGGATTTATCCTTATTCTAACTGAAATGATATTGTCAATACGTCACAACTTATTAAGTCAATATTACTTGCAAACAAACTATAGAGTGGAAAGAAAGCAACGTAGAGACACTACAAAACTGTTACGAACGGCCATCTTGGAAGAACTAACGAGAAATAATGTAATACCAAAAAAAACGAATAAAATTAAATATAAAATGCCAATACTCAACAATTCCTTTTTATAACAAGAAATATATTAATTACCAATAACGTTATGAAAAAATTTTTAATCTTTCAATTTCGAAATTAAACAAAAAATTAAATTATTACTCTCAAAAACACAGATTTTTTCCTAACTTTTAGCAAATTCTTACTACTTTTATACATATTTGAATACATTATTTTAATATTTTTCTACTTACATGCGTTTTAAAAAATATTTTATAATGAAATAAAATATTTATTTTCTTGAAAAAAAATACGCAAAAATTTTCAAAGTTGTCACTATCAATTGATTTTTTCACAAGCAAACGCAAAAATTTTCACAGATAATATATTTTGTCTTCTTCCTTATATTCGTAATTCACTTTACATTAATAACAAAACAGAGTAACAAGAAAACTGAAATGCCAACTTAATAACATAGTTCAGGGGTGGAAAATTTTATTCAGTTACAGTGAAGCCAGATTAAATTTACAAAAGCTATTGGTATTAAATCTTTTTTTATTTAAATAAACCGGTTATTTTCGACAAATAGGATGTAGGTTTTATAATAAATTGTTTTATTTTCAGAAGTAATGTGCCTGATGTACTTAAATAATAAAGATGAGCAATACCATGATTTTTAAATAAAGACGTTCCCATTGTGAAAGTAATTTTTAAATCATTGTTCTTTTAAACAGTGACAGTAATCACAGCATTTCAAAATAAAACAAAAGAATATTTTTTATTTAAATAATAAAAAATATTAAAAGCGCAGAATAAATTTTTCATATACAGTACTTAGTAGAGTTTCAAATATTCGAGATGTAATATTAAATAATTATTTTTTATCCGATTAAATTAATAATTACTTAATATCCTTTAATTACTTATAATTTTCATAAAAAAACAATAAAGAAAAGTAAAAGAATTTTAATCGTACATACGAAAGATCATTAATCACTCTGCTCAAGTACTGCATACATACATCGATATAAAAACATAATAACTGCCGAACATTATGAATATATTTCAGAAGTTGTGGTTGCCTGAGCCTAAGGTTAATGAAAAAATATCTACCAATACGAGTTTCTAAAGGCTTTTAATAGAAAATCTATTTTAAAATCATTGTGCTTAGTTATATTTTATTAATTTAAATAATTTTAATTTTTTTTCGTGTCCTTGATATCGTATTAGTCCTTGAACCACTTATCAAGATGTGAAATTTCATTGAAACCAAGGACTTCTTCTGATTTTAGCGGTTTTCCGTATTATACAAAAACATTGTATAGACAAAGAAAACTCGTGTTTTTCGCTTTATTTTAGTTTTTTATACTGTTAATAATTTTGTATTTTTCCCTATTATCTGATTTAAAAAGGTTTATTTATATATCGGTTGATTGGTTATTTGAAGTAAATTAGTCAGTTTATCCGTTATTCGAAATTTCTTAATTTTAAATTAATTGAACAGTTTAGCGACCAAAATTTTTTGAATAACCAGTTAATCGATTGGATACCCTAATTAATCTTATATTTTTTCTCTTCTTTCAATAGTAGATTTGAAAATACTCTACACTTTAAAGAGTGAGATCAAAAAACTCTTAATATACATATATGTTAATAAAACCGAATCCACAACACTTGTAATTTTAATTTTTTATTTAATTGAAATTATTATATTTTTATAGTTTTATTCACTAGGGATAAAATTTTGAACCTTTTTTAGAAATCCTTCTATTAGAGTTTTATAATGCTTTCTATCGCTTTACTTGAACAGATAGTCCATCTCCGTTTAAACTCATTCTTTTGCCACAACTGCGTATTGCTTGTCATACCAAGAACTTTTTCAAAATTTGAATTGCTTTTGTGTCCAAGACTTTTCTTCAATATTCCCTCAAGCATTAGGAGGAAGTTGCAGAAAATCTTCCAGAAAAGAAATTTCGTTATCCATTATGCAGCTAAAATATTTGTTTAAAACTTTCCTCAATTTTCGTCCTTTGTGTATGAATTCTGAACTTTCAGCAGCGTTCCTATCAGATACTTTTTGAGACTTGCATGTTTTTAAACCCGCATTAGCTTTAGGTCCCAAATAGTCAGCACTTAGCTAACCGGGCTGCGTATCAACAGGATGATTTGGTAGCTCTTTCGAAAATGCGGTACTTTTTTATATCATTGGAAACAGTTTAACGCAGACCATTGAATGTTTGTTCAAGGTTTAGTAGGACCAAGTTGGGTTTTGTTGAAAATAGTAAATAATTCTAATATGAATTTTTCTGGCCACACATTTTAGTCATATTAACAAGTAACATTTGGTTTAAAAGTTTTAATGAAAAATGTATGTTAAGAATTTTTCTTTTTTTAATAAGAATACTCTTATAACAATAGTAAACAATCTGGTCAAATTTCTTTGAATTCTCCAATCGCTATAGACTAATATCTGAGACAGAATACAACCGTACTACATCATCATAGCAAAACTCATCTAGATCGGAGTAATGGAAGTTTAATAACGATATTAATTTATTGGGTAATATACAATAGCTCCAATACAAAGACCTTGTTCGGAATAAGCTTTTAAGCATATAAAACACAGAGTTCTATTTAAATTCGGTATAATAATTTTCATCCAAAAATGTAGCATAATTGTCTTAGTTAAAATAATTTCATGAATATCGGCGCTTATTAAACTAAAGCCCATTTATAATTCTTTTTAGTTTTTTAGACAAGAATTTAATTTAAATTTAATTTTACTAACACAAACAATAAGAAAACAAATTGTTTTCTTAACAAGAGACCCTAAACACCAGTAATATCAATTTTTTTAGAAACCAAGGACACTATATTTGAGATAAATTAAAAATTAAATGTTTCAAGAAAAAAATTGATTTGAATATCTAAAATATGGATTTGGCTTCTTGATGCAACATTTTTAAAAGTTATATACGTTTTGATTATCATGGAACAATTATTTCATCTACCTTCATATAAATGCCATATAAAGAACATGTTTTTAGTTTAGTTAATTAACTCTCTTCCTATAAAGCTAATATATCGACTTTTATAAAATTTAATAGTCAGGATGCGTTTATTAATTAAACAAAACATTTATTATTAAAATAAAATTTAACAAAATTAATTAGAGAAAATATTCTCTTCGTTTAGCTTTACTTCCTCGTCGCTTCAATTAACAATTTAAAAATCTAGAGTTGCATATTTTCATATATAAAAACTATTTAGTTCGGCCAATCCTGCTCCAAGTCGTCCTCGACTTTCTCTTCATTTCCGTCACCAGTTATAGCACCAGTTTCTCTCTTTGTCTGAACTAAACACAAAACAAAACTTTCAGGCAGATATATGTAAACTAGGTACCTGATAGATGTACCTAGTAATCGTTTCCAAGAACTTTTGAAACCATTTTCGAGTTTTCTTGATTCACCTGTGGCTGGCAGCTCGTAAGCTCGGTGCCATGATAATTCGACGAGGTTAACCAAAATAACTAAGTCTGCTGTCAGTGTTACGATAAAGACGATTATTCTTTAACACAAAATCATTATTTATCTGTTCGTGTTGAGATGATTTAATCCTTCCACATAGAACGCCCACTACATAATAAAGTCTCTCATCTCTTAGCTGCATAGTATACAGCCAAACTTCACTGTAAGCATCAAACGTGTTGGTTCATGTTGCATCATCTTGAAATTTGCAAACAAATTCCAACAACTTCCTTAACCAGCGATGAAGTTCCTTATTTGCCCTTTTTAATAATCGCAGCGCAATCAGTTACAACACAAGATTGTTTACCCAGCATATAAATGCGAAAACGTTCTAGCGTTTCCACCACGACCAATACTTCGCTCGGTTTCACTAAAATATATTAAACTGGGGTCCCAGTTTCAGTTAATTTTTGAAGAGTATTAAAAAATGGTGTCGATGGTAATCAATAATAATATGTAAATAATAAACTATTAAAACTTAATATTTTAAATAAATTTGTAAAAAAAAAACTTAAAATTGAAAGCGATTGTTATTAAGTCTCTTA
Organism: Cochliomyia hominivorax; assembly: GCA_004302925.2. Classification (NCBI taxonomy): domain Eukaryota; kingdom Metazoa; phylum Arthropoda; class Insecta; order Diptera; family Calliphoridae; genus Cochliomyia; species Cochliomyia hominivorax. Next base: position 35,321,832 of record PYHX02000494.1, read on the forward strand.
AATATGTTAAAAAAATATATATATTTTATAATAGGAGGAGGGTGTCAAGGAAATCACATGATGAAAAACTACCTTTCTCCAAGATAACCAAATATATACAATTCAAAAAGATTAAACAAAAATTGACTGAGGGTCTAATTTTAGACGTTATTTCATAATTTTAAATGTTATTTCATAATTTCAGTCACATAGTCACCAGTAATTTACCATTCACAGTGATAAAATCAGTCATGATAATATCTCTCATCTATAATATATAATCCTTAGATTCCAGAAATTTCCCAGCAAACATATTACTTAAATCCCAAACAATGGACCAGCAACGATTTTACTGACCACTTTGGATACATCCAGCATGCACTAATACCTCATTTTGTTTCAAGTATTATCTTTTGTTATAATTAATACAGTGTAATTCATTTCATTTTTATAATATACCATGCAAAGATACTCTTGATACTCTTATTTCAGTAAACAATTTTATGAATTTTAAGTAAAATTTTGTAAATGTATATATTTTTTTGTAATATCTTAATAATATTTCTATACAAATACGCTATTGATTTCCCAAATAATCCCACATCATGTGCAATAGGATTCATGCGGAGACGTATTGAGCGTATGGGAAGTACTCTATCTCCATCAGCGGCATTTTTTTAGAATTGTTGCCCTGTTGGAAGAAATATTTATTTAGAATTTCCAATTTTTCGGCACTTTTGTTAAAATTGTTCTTAGGTATATTTAAATAGACCGCCTTGTTTATTGTTTACTCAATAATTTTCAAATTGTCCAAACCTTGTGCCAATATTAATATCCACACAGTTATAGCTCCACCTTCACGTTTAAATATTTTATGAGGGTTCTTTGGGTGAATTTTCATACTAAAGCACGTCTGTCCGAATCAAAAAAATATATCTTAATTCATCTGAAAAATGCCCTTTTCAAAAAATGGGAGATCTATTCCTTTTTTAATTTTTTCCTTAATGTAGGACTTATTGTAAGCATTGTAACTGGATTTGTTTATAGTTCTTCGTGCGGTAAAGTAGACAAAATAAAAAAGCAAAAAAAAAAAAAAAAATAACAACAACAACAAATTATGTATAGTTTCAATTATGATGGAATAATGATGGGGATAGTTCTACAAAAACAAAACCCCTGTATTTTGCTATTGTTTTGGTTATAAAATTGTCATCTCATTAATTTGTTTAAAAATTTAAAAAGATTGTTTAAAAATAAATATTGTGTGGAGTGGAGATGAGTGATATCGTGATTTAAAAAAAACGTCATTTCCAGTGAAAGTGATTTTTCTTTGAATATAAGAGTCTCTAATAGAGTTTACACCGTAGGAAACGGATAATTTTTATATTTAGATGAAATGGTCAGCACTATTTTGCTTGTTCAAAAAAAAAAAAAAAAAAAAAAAAAAAAAAAATATATATATATATATATATATATATATATATATATATATATATATATATATATATATATATATATATATATATATATATATATATATATATATATATATATATATATATATATATATATATATATATAGGAAAAAATAAAATAGGAAGAGGTATTCGTCAATTTGTACACAAACATTTTGACAACTAAAGTTTTGACATGCCCTACACCATGTCGCATTCATGAGAAATATTTAATATATTTTCATGACACTCAAATTTATTGGAGATATTTAAGATGATTTTCGAAAGTGAGGTTTAAATGAGGGCTATATGAAATTATAGATATGGGAAGTATTGTTTTTGACATTTGTACACTTAATAGAGATTTTCGGAAGAGGGTCTGTATTGGTCATTCGTAACCCGAACTTCTTTTCTTTGAGCAAAATTTGAATAAAATATCTTCATATCTGTGCCATTTATTTGTATAGGAACTATCTATTGGTTCTCATATGACCAATTGTAATAGGGTTCGTTTTTGGTCTAAAATAATATGTACCAAAATTTATTAAGACTAATAGATATGATTAAAATGACTTAGAAATACAATACAACGCAAACATTTAAATTGATAATCTATAAAAATACTACTAAAAATACTACAGGTAGAGTTAAAAATTTAAGTTAAATTTCATTTATTGTTTTTACTCATTGATCAATTGTAGTAGAGTGTAATGATTCATAGAAAACTAAGGGAAGCAAACTGGGACTTACAACCATCCTTTGTTATATTTATTTGCAAACACGAGTTTACAAATAAGTTTGTATCTTTTATTCCAACAAATACAAAATCTGTTTTTATTTGAATTTATTATAATATATTTTATAACAATTATTTAATTTTCTCACTTTTATCTTTTCAATTCTTTTCAATCACTTTTGAAAAATATAAAAAACGCTGGCGAAAACATATCGTAACACAAAAATTTAACCGTTTTAACAATACTCCACATGCGTATAATACTCCATCACAAGGACCCGATATGAAGCTACCAATCTAACAAGAATGATATGTCGGGATATACCGAATCTTTAATACCCTTCAAAAAATGAGTGTGAAGAAAATACGTTATTTTTCGTACATACACACTAACACATGCACTCACAGGTAAACAATAAAATATTTAAACGTTTTTCTTTAATATAACGCTGGAACATTAGTTCAATTTTTGGCTATAACTTTTTTTCTAATGAACTGATTTTGATAATTTTTACAATGGTAATGAGGTATATATAGTATAATATTATACTGAACGAGAAAAGGTAGTAAATATAAGAAATGAAATAAAGCCAACGAAACCTTAATTCATCATAATGAAAAAAAAAAAATTTTTTGTTAATTTTTCGTTAATTCTTCAAATTGAATTTTTGAATTCGTTAATAAAAAATACATACAAAGCAAATATTGACTATCAAATATCTTAAGAACTGCGAGAATTTTCCATTTTGGTCCCAAATTGTTTCTTCAAGGAACTGGTTTACTTGACAAAATGAAGGACGGAAAGGAGCAGGGAGAATAAGTAGCCCCTATTCAAAACAGATATGAATTATAGTTCATCTAAGGTCTACTACAGCGAAAATTTTTAATACAACTTATTTTATTACGTAGAATTGAATATTTTTTTTTACTTACGTTGCGTAACAGTCATTAATTTGAAGAAAAATTATGTTATTTAAACTAAAAATTTGTAAATTTGTTTATCTAAGTTTTGTTTGTGAGAAGAGGAGACTGAGATGTGAATGGCAAAGTACGAGATCACCAGCTGCAAAGCTGAGTCTATCGATTACAAGAAGAGAACTGAGAAAAATAATTCAGTTGATATTATTATTATAATTATTATCATTATTGATATTAGTTGCTAATATTCCGTATTTTGACGATCATCCTCTCTGGTAACAAGAACACTATGGAGGGCAATGAAAATGTTAAGCCACCGGTAGAGGCACAAAGTCCTTTAGAAAAAAGCTAACATACATATTTGCAGACTATATAAGTTAATTTTTTCAACCGAATCTCCCTACAAACGAATTTAAAACTTGAATCATCTGAACAAATACCAGAAAATGGTGACACAATTATCATTAGCCCAGATAATATTTATTTAGTTGTTAAAAATAATGTTAATAACAGGAAGTCGCTTGGATATAAGTTATTTACACCGTCTATGATTAAAAACGCACCTAATGTGGTGATAATAGTGCTGTCGAAAATTTTGAAAGTGATAATACGCATGGGAATATTTCCAAGATATTTTGCAGATTATAATGATACCGAAATCTGGAAAGGATGTGACTTCATCATCCTATAGAGGTTTTTGTCTACTGCCTTGCATGTCAAAAGTACAAAAATATTATACAACACTTAAATGATAGAAATATCATTCCAGTTTAGTTTTCAGCAAAAGCACGGGAAACCAATAGAAGCCAATAGTCTTCGTATGAAGTTAGAACCCTCTAGCTTACATTGGTTAATAACCATCAGTCTAAAGTAAGCCTTGACTATAAAGTCATCATATATAAAAATAATTTATAAGCAATATGGACATGGTATCCAAGGCTCTGTCAGAACGATTAACCGCCATGCTAACATAAGTGTCACGGGCGAAGGAAAAGCGGAGATGAAATCTTCCTAGATAGTAAAATTTTAATTTAGTTTGTAAGATTTCAATACTTATTGTTAGCTTTTTTCTCTGAACTACGCGCTCAGGTACCGTCAGCTTTCCTTGTGCCTCTACCGGTGGTGATCTCGTACTTTGCCATTCTCAATCTCCTCTTCTCACAAACAAACTTAGATAAACAAATTTAGAAATTTTGATTTTAATTAACATAATTTTTCTTTAAATTGAAGAATTTTCAAAATATGCAAAAAAAAGGTAAAATATGTAAAATTTTCGGTGTAGTAGATCATTAGATAATTCATATGACGACCTTGCAGCAAATGAGCGACATGTGCTGTTGTACCTCAAATTTCAAAAATTCTATTCAGAGTATTGATGCAAGTTTAATCCTCCAGCTTCTCCATACATTCGCAGTTATTGGCATAGTATATAGATCAGATCCGTTAAGAAAATACTATACAAACTTTCTCTTAATTTTTTTTAAAAATCAAACTTTATCAATCCATCAGAATCAGATTGAGCTTGAGTCATCATATGATGAAACTTTAATTCCGACATAAACCATTAAGATAATTTGTTAAAACAGATAGTATGTTTAGAAAACATAAAAATCCTTAATATTTATCAAATATGTTTTGAAACCGTTGGGTACAACAATACTTTACAGTTATTACAAAAAGATCTTAATGATTTTAAAATCAACCTACCTTCCACATCAGACCCCTTCTTAAATTAAGGCTTAATCTTATAAAATTCTTAAATAAGCACCCATTCTATTGAAATTCAGCCCAATTATTATTTCAGCCTTAAATATATGTAACTAATTTCACGAATATAGCTTAACATACCGCTACGGGTATAACTTTTAAATATGGATCAGTTCTGTTCTGAAATCCGTCATTACTCTTTTAGAGCAGTTAAATATGTTTCCTGAAAAGGATTTTTGCGGATAAAACCCTCAAATATTAAAATATTTCCATACTGATGGGCCACAGCTCACTAATTTTTTCTGAATTGTCTTCAACTTGAACTGTTAATTTTTCGAAAGGTTTCGAATGGAATTTTTTTAATTCTTGTTTATCAAAATAAATAGACTCGAAAGTATATTGTAGGATGTAATTAACTTTGGATACTGCTTTAAATTTTTTTTTTTTCGAAACAAATGTTACCCTTTTAAAAATTGTAATCATCACTAAATATTAATAAATGTTTGTAACCTCTATCATACAAACTTTATTTCATTTGTAACGCGAATATCTAAGACCATAAAGTGTATAAACTCTTGACTCTAAATAAGAGTCGATTTACTTAGATTCGTCTGTCTGCTCTCAATGAAATTTGTCATAAATAATTGCTATTCTAAGATGTTTCTTATTTTAAAACTCGCAAAATCGGTTCAGTAGAAAAAAATTTGTAGACCTAAAACTAAAATATTAGAACCTCCATTTTAACTAAAAGCTTATTTTATTTTCATGAAATTTAGCACTCTGATATTGCCTTTAGTGGAAAAAGTTACGCACATTAATATTTCTCCGCCACAAAACTTAGATATTACAATATTTATGTTCAGAAATATACATTTAAGATTTATCAGACAACACGATTGCATAAGTAGACTTTCAGACCTTAATATTATATATTTGGCAATACCATATATTTGATCTCTAATTTAGTTTTTAGCATTAAGCTTTGAGTCTCTAATAAACCGTGAAACTGAAATGTTGTGTTTTACTATAATGTGTGCGGATAATAAATGATATAAACTCTAACATAGGTTATGGGCCCAGGCATCGTGCAAGTGTTATAAAAGAAAAACTAAAAAAAAAATTAAGTAAAAAAATTTGTGAAAATGAGTTTGTATCAAATAGACAAACTAAATGGAAAGAATTATGATTCTTGGTGCATCCATATGAAAAGTGTTCTGATCCATACAGGATATTGGGATGTAGCGATTGGTAAGGAAACTATTAATGATGCCGCAGATATTGGTAGGTGGTCGAAAAAAGATGAGAAGGCCTTGGCAACAACGGCATGGAATACATTACAAGAAGTATTTCCTCAAGTGGTCCCATAAGGAAGTTTATTTATACAAGCAGTTGCTAGGAGTACGTATGTCTGAAGATGGAAGCATGTCGGAGCACATTAACAATTTTACATCGATTGTGGACAAATTGGCTGAAGCTGGAATTGAAATCAATGAATAGCTTATTTCAATAATATTACTTTCAAGTTTGCCAACACAATATGAACAATTTCTTGTTGTCATAGAGACTCGAGATAATTTGCTTCTAGAAGAAAGCGAAAGAAAAAGCCAAAGAGAAGACGACAAATTACAACAAACAGCATTCAATGCAGAAACAAAATCACATAGCAACGACCGATTCAAAAAATACAACAACGAAAAAAGATGTTAGCAACAAGAGAAGAAAAAAGATGCTTGTTTCGTATATGGTAAAAAAGGGCATTTTGCTGCTAATTGCTAATCAAAGCAGAAGAGAGAAAATAAAAAAGAACTAAAACAATTTACTATACTAGCGTCGGCTGAGAAAAACACATTTAAAAACAATGTGTGGTGTATTGATAGTGGCGAAACCGCACACATGACTGGTGATCAAGCATGTTTTGAAAAATTAAGAGAACACAAGGAGAAAATATTATTAGCACGAGAGAAATACATTTGTGCAGAGGGAATTGGCGACGTAAATATTGTAACTGCAGACGGAGATATACTCTTACGAGAAGTATTATATATGCAAAATTTAATTGGAAATTTTGTGTCAGTAAGCAGAGCTGTTAACAAGGAATTTTGTGTAAATTTTACAAGAGAGAAAGTAGAATTTTTAGACATCAATAATGAAGTGGTGTTATGTGCAAAGAGAAAAAGAGAAAATTCACACTAATATATGTGGTCCAGTTAATGCGCAGTCGCTTGGTGGTTGGCGTTACTTTATAACATTCATTGACGATATTTCTTTATTTCCTGAAATCAAAAGATGAAGCCTTTGATAAGTTTGTTTCATTTCAGAAAATGAGTTTGTAAATAAAAAATAAAAAACTGAGTAGATGTGGCATAAATAGACAACTCACAGTATCACACACACCACAACAGACCGCATACTCGTCGAAATGGCAAGAAGCATGTTAGTTCACAGCGGTAAGAAAGAGAATTTGTGGGCAGAAGCAGTCTCAACTGCTGCTTATATTAGAAACAGAGCACCAACAAAGTTAAAAAAAGATAAAACTCCATTTGAAGTATTCACTGGTCGTAAGCCATTTAAGAGTTTTCGGTTCGACCGCAGTTGCTTTGGAGAAGACGCAGCATAAAAAGTTTTAACCAAGAGGCAAAGTATATAAACTGATTGGTTACTCTCTTACATCTAAAGCTTATATACTGTATAATCCAGAGACAAGACATGTAGTGGAAAAACGAGATCTTTACTTCGATTAGAATGCAGAAAACAACAACAACAACAAGCTGAAATAAGAGGTGCAGAGAAAAAATTTGACTTGTCTGAACAAAGCAACAACATAATGGACATAAGCAAGTTTTTGATAGATTTGAATAAAGCAAAAAAAAAAAAAAAAAAAAAAACAACAACAACAATTGAACATGATAATAGTAGCTTCGAACAACATGAGGAACAATATGATAGTGAGTATGAAAACGTTGATGAGATGCAAAGTGAGGAGGAGCAGCAGCAAAAAATTGGGCCTGGAAGACTGAAAATCGTACGAACTGGTAAGCCTGGTAGGCCGAAGAAGATGTACAAAACGTTGAATACACTTCAAGAAACGTCGAATATTATCATTCCGAATTCTGTTGCAGAGGCTGTAAATGGTAAGTATAGAAATGAATGGAAGAGAGCCATGCAAGATTAGTATGATTCATTATTAAAAAATAAGACATGGACATTAGTAGATTTGCCTGAAGGACAAAGAGCAATAGGTTCGAAATGGGTTTTTTAATTTGAAGAGAAATAAAGACGGTAGCATTAACAAATTTTAGGCTAGGTTAATAGCGAAAGGTTGTGCACAGAAGTTCGGCGTATATTATAAAGAGACTTTTTCACCGGCAATTAGGTATGCAACAATACGCATGTTATTAGCACTTTCTGTTGAGTACGATTTGTATTTGGAACAAATGGATGTTTGTACGGCATATTTAAATGGTGATTTGCATGGCGTTGTATATGCGACAACCCGAATGTTTTGTTGACGAAGATTACCTCGAACGTGTAATGAGGTTGGATAAGGCAATATACGGACTTGAACAAGCAGATCGTGAGTGGTACATGAAACTTGATGGAGTTTTACGTACTATGAATTTTACGCCATTAGAGAGTGAGAGGTGTTTGTACAAATACAATGACAGGAACAAGATTATCTTTGTTGCAGTTTATGAGGACGACATTATTATCGCTTCGAACTCGAAGGTATATATATTATAGGATCATTGATGTATTTGGCACTGTCGACAAGACCCAACATATTGCATTCTGTGACGAAATTAACTCAGTGTAATACGGATCCACACAGGGAACATTTGGTTGCAGTGAAACATATTTTGAGATATTTGTCCGCTGCGAAAAGTCTGAAAGACTGGGAAACCAATAGTTGGATATGCTGATTCTGATTGGGGAGGTGACACATCTGGCAGAAAGTCCTATACGGGTTATGTATTCTTTATTGGTGGTAGTGTATTTTCATGGGAGTCAAGAAAGCAACAGAGTGTGGCGCTCAGTAGTAGAGAGGCAGAATTCTTGGCGTTGTGTACTGCTGCAAAGGAGGCAATTTATTTGCGTAGACTGATGAAGGAAATAGATTTGACGGACAAAGACGAACCGATAGTATTGTTTGGGGATAATTTTAGTGCGCAGAAATTGATGAAGAATCACACATATCATGCACGTACAAAACATATAAATATTAAATACAATTTTGTATGAGAAGTTGTAACAGATAATTTATTGAGAATAGCGTATGTTCAGAGATATGTTAGCTGATATATTTACAAAGAATTTACCTAAAGTAAAATATTGTAAATTCATAGAAAAGTTAAATTTGAATTGCGAGAATATAGTATTTAAGTTAAGAGAATAAGTGTAAGAGTTAATAAATATGAACTTCAAATATTTAAGTTATTGAATGAGAATTAATATTTATGTTTGCACCTATGTATGCACTCGTGTTGAGGAGGAGTGTTCAGACATATTCATTTAAGATTAAACCGTGAAACAGAAATGTTGTGTTTTACTTTAATGTGTGCGGTTAACAAATGATAAAAACTCAAACAATTTAGAATGGTGCTGATAAGCTATCTGAAATAAAAGTTTGAAGCGATGTCTAGATCAAAAATAATCTCATTCAAATTATGCCCAAAATATTCACTTGTAAGAATCAGAGAAAACAATTTTCCCATTTAAATAAAATATATATAATATATAATAATATGTATTTTATTAATTTATTTCTAAATTCAACAAAAATAAAATAAGAATTAAGGAAATCCAAATATTTTTGGACTGATGAAGTTTAGGCACCATCTAAAAAGAAAATAAATTTAAAATGCAAAGTTTAAGTGTATTAAATTGTTGTATGAACATAACAGTTAGTTGGATTTCTTTTAAAAGGAAGAACTTCATTTAAACGGTTTGACATTGAATGTTCAAATTTTTATTTATATTCCGGTAATATCTGCTGCCTACGCAATTGTTTTTCCAACTAATCATTTAATTAATATCGGCACTTTGTGGAGGAGGACTAAACATGTGGGGAGTATTCATTTTTACATAACCGGCAGTATGTTAAGGATTTTTTCTAACTTCTCAGCACTTTAAATGAGGTTTTTTTAAGATTATTTGAATGGACTGTGAACAAGCATTGTTTCCTCAATGAAATCCAAATTGCCCACACCTTTTTTCGACATGCACACACATACCATTTCATTACCACCTCTGTTTTACGAGTGTTCTTTGGATTAAGCGCTTAGTTTTTTATCCATACGTCCGTCCAAGCCAAAAATGCTATATTCCAATAATTCTCAAAAAATATCTTATATATGTACATATATCCTTGTATCAAATCAAAATCTGAGTTGATTGAACTATGCCCGTCCGTCTGTCTGTTGTTGGCAGATATTTCGTAATATTGTCAATTATAAATCGACGAATTATTAGCTGTATGTACTTCGTTACTATTCCAAAAATTATCAAAATCGGTTTAGTAGAAAAAAGTTATAGTCAAAAATATAACTAATTTTATGACTCATTAAAATTTCCTGTTTTATATTTAAGAACATTTCTCATTTATTGTATGTGTTCAACTTGTTTGTGGATTCTTAATTGTTAATATTACTTTCATTAATGTAGAACTTTTGGAATGTTGTGCAAGAATTGTAACCTGAGAATTGTAACCTGATTTGCTTTCCTCTCTAATAGTTAAATTTTTAGGACGTCCAGATTTTTGTATATTTTCTTTTTTTAATTATAATTTTAAGTTATGGTTATTATTAATATAACATTTATTCCTTTAATATACAGTTCTTTTCGGGTAATTACAAGTGGGTAAATTTTTTGGACTTAAATTATATATTAACGACTATTTAAAATGCGTTATAAATAATTTAATATTTCTTAAAAAAATTATTAAAATTATATATATATATATATATATATATATATATATATATATATATATATATATATATATATATATATATATATATATATATATATATATATATATATATATATATATATATATATATATATATATATAATACTTATTTTGATGCAATAAATTCAAAGCTGCCATATTGTTCTGGGATTATTAATTGTCCCAGCTCCCATATAAGGCCTCTCCCGGAATATGAATTATAGCTTATAAAACTTTTAAGTTTGAACCAATTCTATTGGAATTTGGCACTATTAATTTTTTAACTATTTTAAATATATATTATAAATTTTAATAACATGGGTTCATATTTTGATATAGCTCCCATACAACGCTCCTTCCCGGAAAACGGGTTTGAACTTATAAAACAATTTAATAAAATTAATTCCATTGGAACTCGGTACAATGACATTTTTAAACTATTTTTTATATATAGTTTTTAATTAGAACAATCTCTCTCCATATTTTGATGTAGCTACCATATCAAGCCTCTCACCGAAAGCAATTTTCAGCTTATAAAACTTAAAAATAAATACCAATTCTATTGAAATTCGACACAATTATTTTGATAACTGTTCTGAAGATATTATATTAATTTACCCTTTATCGGTATATATTTTTGTATAGTTCTCTTAAACGCTCTTTTCCAGCAAACGGGTTTGGTCAATATTTTGGTGTAACTCCCATATAACATCTCTTCCCGTAAAACAGTTTTGAGCTTATAACAAGCATATTTTTTGTTTTTATACCCTCCACCCTACAAGTGGTGAAGAGAGTATATTAACTTTGTTATTTCGTATATAACGCTATGAATGAATTATTTCAGACCCCATAATGTATATATATTCTTGCATCAAATCAAAATCTCAGTCGATTTTCGTCAATCTGTCTTTCTACTCTAATCCACAAAAAATGACAGAATTCAATGAAATTTGGGCTAAGTATTCACTAAAGTCCGGTTTCCAGAAAAATCGCTATAGTATTTTAAAGGATATAGACCGATATCTGATGCAACCTCTAAGTTAAAGAGTTAAATCGGAATGAAATTTTGCCATAATATTTGTTATGTGAACTTCATTACTATTCCTAAAATTACCAAAGTTCAGTTATAGCCAAAACCAAAAAGTTATAGCCAAATTTCTAACTTATTTTATTACTCAATAAGTGCTTCTGTGTTATATATATTTTTGAGTGTATGTGTGTATATGTATATCTACGGAACCTAACGTATTAACTTCACACGAATGTGTGATGGAGGCTATTGAAGATTCGGCATAGTCGACAATAGCATTCTTACTTGTTTCCAATAAAGCAGTTCAATAGAAATATTAAATATTTTTCTATATTACAATGAAGATCAATTTACTCGTAAAAGATTCATTTATTAATAACATATTGTTAATAAATTATCCAAGATTTTGGAACTATGATCGTAAATTTTGAAACAGATTTTTCTGATTATAAAAAATGGAAATAACAGAATATTTCAATTATTTTCCAAACGGATGCGATATGCCACATTTTATCCGATCATTTTCCAAAATTTCCCAATCATTTTTCAGATTTCCCTCAGATCTGCTCTAAGCACAACATACAATATCCAACTTATATCATAATAGAATAAAAATTATACATTTTACACATACATATAAAAATAAAAAACATAATTTGTTTATAAAATGCAAAACAAAAAAACTTTTTTCATTTACTGGGCGCGACAACTGTATTTTGATTAATATTTTGTGCTCTTTATTTTCAATATATTCAATATTGAATGACAATAAAATTTTGGAAATCGGTAATAACAATTTCAGAACTACCGTACATTCCCTATGAACAACTTAATTATATATTTCTAATATTTGCTCCAATTTTGTAAAATAAAACGTTGGGAATATGTATCAACAATAAATAAAAATTCTTACAGTACTACATATCATTCCAAACAAATTAAATAGACTTGCAAACGTTTTGTTTTTCAAAATTAGATCGTTAATTTTATATAAGTACTTGGCTAACTTTTCTAGAAGATAGCTACTCTATGGTGGTGCTAGGCCAACTCTACCTAGAGTAGCAACAGCCACAACTCCGGCAGCTTTGTTTGTTATTATATCATCTGACAAATGATGATAATGGTGGTACAACGGCTGTTGTTGCATAAATGAATGTCGATTAATATTGTTATTGTTGTTAGAAATTCCCGTTCGCATTATATCATTTGTTGTTATTCCTGGAGTACCAGAAGCACCACCTACACCAGAACCTCCGGCAACACCCGTGTTAAAACTGTTTGTAAAAACTTCACCAAATCCTAGCCTTGTTAGTTCCGCCGAAAACATATAGAATATAATCAACAGTGTTGTATACACAAATGCATGGAATATTATACAAGACCATATTAAATTTATCTACAATAAATATAAAAAGTCTAGGATTATAATAAAATCTACGAATAAATTATACGCACCTTAGATTTACGCTTGTATTTGTTAATACTGACAAATGGCACTAAAGCAATAGTTAAAAAAATTCCACAAAATATACCCGCAAATAGACTAGCGAAGTTTAATTGCCATGGAAGAGTTCCAATCGCAAATAATAGTGCCCCAATTACTATCAATTTAAATAAAGCTATATGTGGTTTATGCAAATGCTGCCAGTGTGCATGAATCAAAAGTACTACTAATGACGCTACCACACCAGATAATGATGCTAATGGCCCCACCTGTAAAAAAATTATATTTATTAATTAGTTGAATATATCAACCAATACTCCGTTAGGCTATTTTCAACTCTTTCGATCAATAAGTAATGTCACGAAAGACTCTCTTTTCCACACAATTAGTCACAAGTTACTTTTACATATAGCTTTGTATTACAAATGAACCAAAAAAAACTGATGAACTGTCATTTTTGACACTTCTGTGTATTTTGTGGTTACGATTAAAGTAATACTTAAGTCTTAAACCGCCATAATTTCTTTAAATGTGTAGAATTCAATTTGCTACGGTTTGCTGCTTGTTTTGTAAGATTATTTTTTTATTTTTTATTCCCTTGGTAGGTTTCGGAACATAATAATTCTGTCCTTTCATAAAGAAATTAAGCACCACACTCTCGGAACGTTTAATTTTATGATCAATTATTCTATTGGAACATCCAGAATTAGAATTTTTTTCTCGATTGGACAGAAAAGTTTTCTTGAGTATCTTTAAAAGTTATTTTCATGTCTGCCTTTATTGAAATGTTATACATGAAATAACACGAAGAACATTTGATCGCATGAATAAGGCAAAGAACAGGAATAAAAAAATTTGTTTACATAGAAAATAGTACCATTAAGTACTTCAACTTTACTTTTTATTGATAACAACAGAAATAAAACAAAAAAGAGAAAAAAATATGCATCAGTGTGAATAAGGAAATAAAATTTGTCTTATATGATATCAAACTAAGTGGTCTCGATTTCTAAAATCTTTAAGATTAAAAAAAAATATGATAGAATTCGACGTAAGTATTATAAATATCCCTTAGTCTTTTTTACTCATCTTACCTCTGGTTTATATGGCATTAAAACTGCGCTGGTCAAGTTTCCAGCTAGTCCCGTTCCAATATACAAAATTGCTGTCCGTATGGGACCGATTAGACGTTCTAAATCAGCTAGAAATATGTGTTGAAATACTACAGTTATTATCAAATGCAGGATACCAGCATGCATACAGAGTGATGTAAGAAGACGATAAAACTGATCGGGAACTTCGACGTTAAGAAATGGAAACATGCCACAAACGTTGCTAAGACACGATATCTATAAATAACATTGCAATTAATAATAATTTTAATGTAAATATGAACAGTAAAAATAATATTAATAACGATATAAAATTGGGAAGCTTAATATTGTGGTTAACCACTTTCGTATTATAAAAAAATTGAGGTGTTTAAGATATGGAACTAAACAAAAATAAAATTTTTAAGTCCTGATACCCGTAAAGTTCGGAGGAATTGCCTCTTATGGTACAAAAACCATATTATTGAACTTGTACCATTCCAGGGCTTGTTTACCATAGTGAGGGGAAGTCTCATTATGAACTCTTTTTAAAAACATTCTTTGATGGAAATTTTTGACTACTCTTTGGTGCTCAATTTTTCTTCAATGTAATACTGGAGGGATTAGCGACATAAAATTTTTGACCTGGAAGTTGCGAAAAATCTGTCAGAACATACGATTCGTGATCCATTATGCAGTAAGAATATTTTTTATTTCTCTGTTCTAATGGCATCCGGATTTAGTTCCCATTCCTATTAAGATTTTTTTTATGAAAGAAAACAAAATGTACAAAGCACAGAATAAAATAATTGTTTTAAAAGTAAATAAATGATGCTACCTTTTTGCAAAAGATTTCCAAAAAAATATAACATTTTTTTAAAGTTCCAACTTGAAATTATTATAACTTTTTAGCGGATGCATTCATTTATGTTATTATTACACCAATATTTTTTAGAATTTTATGGGTATATGACACATATATTTAAAAAATAAGGACCTACAGTAAGTCTGCTTTCTTAAAAAAAATAATAAACTGGACTAAACATGGATTAAACATTTATACCGACTGGAACATCTCCGAAACTATAAGAGATAACGAAATCATATGGATACCAAATAGGGCCTTGTATTCCAACAATCCAACTTAGAATCATCAAAGCTCAAAAGTTGCAAAGTTATTTAAAAAATCGTTTTGGGCACAATATGGGTGGTTTGTTTGAACCAGATCGGAGCTATATACAGTGGATCACAGCTTATTTCAACGATTTTACAATTTTTTAAGTAATTGGAATGACATCTCACGTCATTTGTTTTTTCAGGTTTTCACTGACAAATGCATAAAAAAATAGAAAATACACATGACAAAGAAGTAAATTTCATCCATGATCTTTTAAGTTGACATCACTTTAGAAGTAACGGTAAACTACCATTAATGTTAAAGGAACCTGAATGTTTCCAAATATATTGGAAATTTGTTTAGAAAAATTGCTTAATTGGTATGTCGTAGTGATTTCACAAATTATCCAATATAATTGAATTGTGCATGAAAACAGAATGCAAGATAACGACAGAAAACTAACAAAATTTTTAGTTAAACGATTGAGCGCTATAAAAAAATAAAAGAATGCCAAAAACGCTTAAAAACAAATGATGAATGAACAAAAAGAAA
>PYHX02000494.1:35342806-35345306 GCA_004302925.2 Cochliomyia hominivorax
ATTGGTTTGGAGGCGGAGGAGTTGGTATATAGCGTTTCACAGGTGTATGAACGGTAGAAGCTAAATAAGTATATGTGTCTGTCGAAACTAAAGATGGTGTTGTACAGTTTTGGTAAGGAAAATGAGAAGATAAATTAACAAATCGTGAGGATGAAGGCATTAAAATAGAACTTGATACTGAGGGAGCGTTAACAGGTTGCGAGGAGTTTGTGGAATTAATATCACGATAACGCTCACTACTAATACGAAAACGCGTTGTATTTGGTGAAAGTGAACGTTGCATTGAGTTTAATGATTGATTTGCACTATATTTTAAGTTATGATGATTTGGTGGTGCTTGAAATGCAGATGTTGTCGAGGACGAAGAACTACCAACACCAGTGGAAATAGAAGAGTTCGAAGTTGAAGAAGATAGAATTTGTTGCTGATTTTGCGCTGAATGTTGTGTTTCCACTTGAGTTGAACCACTTCCACCTGGTGAAGATATTACACATGTGCCTCCAATGAAACGATCACTATTCGGCGCTGGAGATGGTGGTGGCAAACAACAGGCTAATGAATCATCAAAACGTTCTATGGTTTGAAGACTTTGTTTTCTATGTTGATGATAGAGTTGATGGTGTAAAAATATTTCATTAGGATGTGGACTATAACGTGTTATAGAAATATCGTTGTTGCGATCATTCAATGTGTCTGTACTGCAATTAATTGTGTTGCTTCCGAGTAACTGCTGTTGATAACATGATGTTGATGATTTACGACGCAACGTTGAATTCGTTGCACTGCTATTGTTTGTCAAATTTGTCATGTGTGGGGGCAGCACATTACTCGAACTTCCTCGCCGATTTGTATTTGAATTCGAATTCAAATGCTGTTGTGACTGTTGAATCTTTTGTTCATTATGAGCACGCAAGTGGTTATTTCCATTTATTGTAGAATGTCTCTGTTGTATTTGTTGTTGCGATTGTTGCTGTTCCGGTATGTCTGCTCCACAGTTGTTCAAACTCGAACAATGCTGACTAGCTTTGGGCGAAAGCATTCTCTGCTAAATATTGAATCACTCAATCAATCAATATTGTACCTATAAAAAAGAAAACATGAATGGTAACTATACTATTGCGTATATTATATTAAAATTATCTTCAACCAAAATGCTTAACCTTCTGTCCGGACTAATGATTTACTTGATACTTCAAACATTACTGGAAAATATCACTTTAAAACTTCGAAATATGACAAGAATCACATTAATATAAGAATACTAACGATGCATTTTCTTCTAAAAATATAACCCACCTCCATATTTAGGGAAATGATTTAGTACCTTATTCCATTCCATTAAAAAAATATATATGTAATTTGTGTTGCTGCTAACTTCAAAATTGGTATCAAACTAAATTTTATTGAAGTTTTTATAATGATATCAAATGATATTCTTGCAATATGAAACTTGGTGATTTTTTTTTTAATTTTTAAAACTTTCATTGCAAATGTAGTGACCATGGTATTTTGTGCAGAAACTTTATGTATGTATGCATGCAGATTCCGTAGTGACGTCCTCACGAACAGCTTCGGCTCGTTACATACGTAGTTGATATATACATATATAGCCAATATATATAGAACACATTTATATATACATATATGGAACAATTATTCATTAATAGTAAGATTTATTTAATATTATAATCATGACATATTTAAAGTCATAGCACCAAATTCCAGACGTTTAATTTATTCTAAATCATATTCTCCAGAGGTTAACTAATGATAGATACGAAGTTTATGGAACATTTTAAATATTTTTTGTAATGGTTTTATTAGAATAATATGAAGAACTCCCTACAGCAAACAATTTCAGAGATTTATTTTCAGCCGTTTCATATATTTTGTTATTAAACTTCACAATATTTTTGATAAAATATTGTTTGATGTAAATAAAAAACTAAACAATAAAACAAACAAATGTGATTTGCTACACTCACGTTGTTAAATGTTTTTGCTGCTGTTGTTGCTAATTGAATCCTCTATGATAACATTCCCTGCGACGTTATATGAATTAAGAAGGACTGTGTTAAATGAAATATTTAATCGTTTGTAAATATCGTTAATAATTTGATATAAGTTTGATATTTAATGAAACAATAAATAAATCCGTTGTCTTATAAAAAAATTCGTTTTTAATCAATATTGTTAATACCAACCAAGGATATGCGCAATCTCAAAAAAATCTAGATACATACAACTGGTAGTTTATTAGAAAGATGCCAGACTGGCGACGCAATAATGGAAATGACAAAAAATAAATTATTTTTTATTTCATTTCATGTTTTAAACATTTTTTGGGTCATTTTCAACTAATAATTAAAACAAAAATCATTAAAAAATATGAAGAAATATATTTAACAGTAATTTCTTAACTGACTAGTCATTAACCGACAGGCTAAACGACTAAAACTAAAAAAATGACATTTGGAGAAGGAATTTTTGGAAATTCGTT